>LOJH01009456.1:640-16825 GCA_001685095.1 Ellobius talpinus
TGATTATCTCAAAATCTAAAAAATCTTCTGCAAGTGATTATTCAAAGGAAGAGAGGAATTCCCGAGAATCTTGAAGAATGGCCATTGCTTTTAATAATTATTTAACCCTTCCATAGAAAAGCATCATGATTTCATTATAGTTACTGATGAAGACGATGTAATCACTGTTCTGAAAGTTTAATACTTTGGGGATGGTTTGGAAAGAGAGAGGGAAGAGAGAAAACAGGAGAGGATAGTGAGGAGAGAGGAAGGTAAGGGAGAGACTCAGGGAGAAAGGAGAAGTTAGAGTAATACAGACAGAAACTAGAGAGGGCTGAGAGTTAATGAGGCATAGAGCCACTTGGCTTCAAGTTTTTCCCAGTATATTGGTGCTGGGGTTTGTGCTGTTGAGATCTACACTGTTGATGAGGAGTCATTTTTTCTTCCGGACCTAGAGGTCAGGGTGGGGATACTCTAGGAACTTCCTTGAAGACTCTAGAGGGGTCTATAATGGTTGACATGCGGGGGGAGTCTACTGCTGTACAGTGTGATTCTCACACTCCCTGTCTGGCTCTGGTTTATTCACTGGATGGCGGATAGACTGCCTCACACTGAAAACTTGGGTTTCTTGTTTATTAAAGCATGATAGTTATTAGCTCTGTTAAATCTTCATATCCTATTCCTGTCAACTCATTGGTTTTAAGTACCATCCACAACACATTTATTTAGAAAGAACAATTTTTAGTTGCCTATAGTTGAATTATTGTACCTTCTTCCTAGCTTCCTTGCAAAAAGGGGTGTAAGAGAAGACATTGCAACTTTTGATGCACGGAACATCTCGAAGGAGATACGAGAGAGTGTGGAGGAGCTTCTCTTCAGAAACAAAGCATCTTTTGATCCAAAGGTAGCTTTTTTTTAATGCTGTGTCACTGGCTTTTTACTGTGGGATGCCCTGTTATTACCATTGTCTAGATAGCCTAAGA
This sequence comes from Ellobius talpinus, assembly GCA_001685095.1. Classification (NCBI taxonomy): domain Eukaryota; kingdom Metazoa; phylum Chordata; class Mammalia; order Rodentia; family Cricetidae; genus Ellobius; species Ellobius talpinus. Next base: position 1,603 of record LOJH01009456.1, read on the forward strand.
GCTAACATTTAGGAGAAACAAAGCTTTAGCTTTGCTGTTCTATATGGGCTTTGAATCTAGAGTTTGCTCTTAGCTTACCCCTTTCTCTCTTTTTCCCACATCATTCCCAGTGTCACTTTTTTCCTCTGCTGGGTGCATCTGCATTAATGAGCATCTGTTTCCTCATACATGTATCAAATTTCTATGAAGTTTAACTAAACTTCAATGATTCTGATACTTTTTAAATTCTTTATTTAAATATTAACTCTTCTTTGACACCAGTAATAATGCTTTCAAAATTCCTCTAATTTAATAAAAACTTATCACAAGGAAAAGGAAAAGGCCACGTGCACTCTTTAGAAAGGAGACAGCAGTCATGTTGGTGCATGTGTATGCTAAAAGATCAGGTGTGTTTAAGGAGACTGACTGAGCTGCAAGTAGAGTTCATTAAAACTTATTTCTCTCAATAAATTTGTAGACAAAATGTTGACATTAGCTTTGCATTTGTCTGATGTTGAGTCGGGTGTGGGGTAACTTGCAATGACTTTTTCAGAACGCTAAGCGTGCCAGCACTGCGGCTGCACCTCTGGCTGCCTGGGTTAAGGCCAATGTACAGTACTCCCATGTCTTGGAACGGATCCAGCCCCTGGAGATAGAGCAGTCAGGATTAGAGTCGTAAGTATGGATGGTCTGGCCTACATTGCTGTCAGTTTGATGCATGTATTATATTGTTTTTATTTATTTTGGTTTTGGGTGTTTTTTTGCCTTTACTTTGAAATGACAGCTGACAGAGTAAGCTTTCAGATGAGTGGGTGAAATCCCAAGGTAAGAAAGAATTGAGCAGATCCAAAGAGCAGCCAACTTGAGGATGGGCATCAGAAGCCCCTGGCTTCACCTATGTCCATGTTGCTGTGTGTGTGAACAGGTGGGAGTTTCTTCCAAAGAATCAAAGTAGGAAAAGAATGGCTGAACATGTAGAACCTGTGTAATGTCACTTGAAGTTCTGGGAAATATTTAAGATGTATTTCCCCAAAGAGCATCTGAGTAGGTAGGAATAATATTCAACTACTTAACTTTGGAGACTGGAGATACAGTTTGCTATTATTATTATTAATTCTAAATGCAGACCAAGATGTTTGTTGAATGTGTCATTAACTTTTGACATTACCTATGAACCCACTGTAGAGAAAAAAACTTTAATTTTTTTTCACTATTATATGAAAATTTTGAACTAAATCATTTTGTTTTTTATTATTTTGACAATGAAAATATTTTGTTAGTTGAGACACATGTCTTATGAGTTTATCTGTCTTGCACATCTTTTTCTTGTTCCCCCTTTTTTTTAACTAACTGGAGGCTGAACCAAATCTTGGATTTTGTAAAGAGAAACCGCACAACTGTGCTTCATCCCTCTCTGAGCTGCTCCCATCCTCATTGTGCAGTTGTCCCCATTCTGACAGTGGGTCATCCTTTCCATTCACATGCTATGGGTTTATCTGTCACCTGACAGCACAAACCTGAAAGCATAGTCAGTGATCTTTTGATTTTCTTTTTTCTTTAGTGTTCTTCTTCTTCTTGGATTAGTCCTCCAGAGTCCTGCTTAAAGCTTGTATCTTGGAACTTCTTGTCATCATTGTTCTGGGCAGTTCCTCTGTATCTTTTGTTTATATTTTTATTATAAACAAATTTATTTATTATAAATAAATAATTTATATTTATTACTATAAATTTTTTAGTTCCTTGTTTTCCTAGATTATATCTTTCATTTCCTATGAAAATGTACATGAGATAAAAAGTATTTAGAGCTCTTCACATGTTTATTCTTTTATCATACATGTGCAGTATTAGAGTGGTTTGTATATAGTGATTTTGATAGGCTCATTTCTTCATGTGATTTGTGGCAGAGATTCACCATTGCCTTGGTTTCTGTTAAACTTGCAGAGTGAGGTATGCTTGTGGCGGACAAAACCTGGTAGTCTGTTTGAACTGATCTGAGTGCAACCGCACTTCTGATGGTGCAGAACCCGATTTCCCGAGTGGAACCCCATTTCTGCTGGCTTCCAGGGCATAGCTTTGCTCTTGAAGAAGGATGTTCCCCATCCTTTCTATGTTACCCTGTTTTTTCCTTCTTTGAAAGTTTTTAGGGCCCTGTTTCTGGTGGACATATAGCTAGTGCACCTGTTAGTCCTGGAGGTGTTTGTTATTCCTTCAATAGTTCCTTCTGTCCCTGTCACTGTACAGTGGGGCATACGGGGTTGCAGGTCTGTGAAACCATCACTCAGGAAACTGCAGTACACTTACTATCAGCAAGTCCCAAAGGAGCTTGGTTCTGGGGGTTGTTATGTTTTTTCAGGAAGTTCTTGCTTCTGTTCTTATTTGCAAATGGACTGCCCATTTCACAGGTACAGTTTTCAATTCTTGCTTCAGTTCAAGACAGGATGATGTTTTTGGAATTATTAATTTTTAAGTTGTGCTTCTTTTAAGGACAAGGAAATCCTTTTATGAGCACCCTTGGATATGCTGTCCACTTCTGCTTTCTTTTTCCTGACATGTTTAGGTGAATGGATTATCTCCCCATCCATGGCATGTGGTACACACCAGGACAGACCTGAGGCTCTGCCAGCCTCCTTCATTTTTATGATCAGGAAACTCTCCTAGTCTGCTGTTCAAATGCTGGAACTAATTTCGTATTTTCTTATATCTGGTCTTGATAATTTTTGGGTTCTGGCAATAATTTTGACACTTTGTACAAAATAGAGAAAAGTCTCCTGTGGGGAGCCTTGGTCCAGGGATTTGGCAGTTAGTGCACATAGTGCATCTGCCTGCCGTCCACACCTGTGCTCCTGTGTTCTAGTTTCTCACAATGCTTCCCACTGCTGCACTGTTCTGTTTGTATCTCCAGTGCCCACTTAGTCTCTTCCAACTTTCCATTTTTTCCTCTAACATTCTCTCTATCTACTTGAGGATGTTCTTTTTCTTTTTCTTTTCTTCCTAGCCTTCAGTCCTTCCTCCTGTAATTATGTGTTCATTTGCTTTGTTTGGTTCTGGTTAGGAAGCATTCTTGGCATGCCCAGTCCTTGACTTTGAGTAATGAATATACAATCATAGACACGAGAGTGTGTAGTTTATGTTCCCCCACTTCTGGTGTGAGGATTAAGTGTTCAGGTGTAGTTTGGCTGGGAGATGACCACTCTTCAGTGTGGGGTGCCTTTTAGAGTGAGAGTAGAATTCTCTTTTCCCATAAAGAAGTGTCTTGTCTTATAAATATATGGTGTCAGTGGGGCTAGGTAGAGTTGGGTGTATTGTCAGCTAGATGTGTTGACTTTTGGGTTGGCTTAAAAGTCTGCTTTTAGTGGAGGGATGCAATTAAGATCCAGCCTCCAGTGCATCTTACAGCTTTTAGACACATTTGTGTCTCCAGCTTTTCGGTTCCTTTGGAGACAGTTGCTGCTTACCTTCTCTGAGCAGTTTGGAGTTCTGCTTATTTTACCATTCCTTCTTGCAGGCATCTCAATTTTGCTTTTTATTCTGACCTATCAGTCTTTATTTTCCAAATTTTATTGAAAGTTTGTCTGTGCCACACATTTGAATTCTCTTTATTATATATCAGGGTGTGTGCATGTTTTCATTGGTATCATTATATATAGTTCTAAAAGATGGTAGATGAACATGTTTTCTTCTTGTTGTTCTTCTTGTTCTTCTTGTTCTTGTTCTTCTTGTTCTTGTTCTTCTTCCTCCTCCTCCTCCTCCTTCTTTTTCTTCACAAGTTTCAAGAAGCAATACAAGTTACATCAAAAGATTCACTTTTAATTTTAGCATTGTTTTATTTATCTATGCATAAGTGTCATAACACAGAACTATGGTGGTTCTGTCACATTTGCTAGGATATCACTCCTTAAAGTGATACTTTAACACTGAAATCTAAAACAGAATGATGTCTAACGTTGAATCCTACTTTAGGAATTTGAAGAAAACTGAAGACAGAAAAAGAAAGCTAGAAGATCTTCTTAATTCTGTTGGTCAAAAAGTGTCAGAACTCAAAGAAAAGTAAGTCCAGTTTGGAATTGTAGCACGTCTCAGCTCATTTGGAAGGTTTCACATCTGGTTGTACCTACTGTTTTTTCCTCCTCTTGAGTCACTATCCAGTTGCAATAGGGAGAGAGTAGTTGAGGAAGTGTTCTTACTTAACTACGTGATTGCTCATGTCTGTGGTCCCACTACTTGGGACATGAGCAAAGAGCATCCTTGGCTACATGGCTAGTTATAGGGCAACCTGGACTACACAAGACTGTCTGGAAAAAAATGAACAGCCCAAATAAATACTAGTAATACTTTTATACAGGTTATGTTTTTCTCCTTGTGGTACTAGGGGTCAAAATCAGGGCCTTGTGTATGCTAAGGAAAACTGCTAAGTTTAGAAAAATCATAAAAATTTGTCTTAGAAATTTCCTTTTTGTCAAGGGATGTGGAGATGTGGTTGTGGAAGACATCCCAGCACAGACCTCTGGCCTCCACATGTTCCTGCGTAGGTGAACATACCTGCACAGTGCACACATGTGCATATCACACACTGCATATACAGAATACACAAAACACTGCTAAAAACTGGCAGTAGGCACTATGTGAGAGATGATACACAATGGACCAGATATTTTGTTTCAGCAGTTAGATATTTGAGAGGATTAGGCCAGGAAGTAAGATGAGAGGAAGAGAGTAGGTAGAATATGCTCAAGGAAATTTTAAAGATAGAATATTTTATCATCGTGTAAAAAGTTCACATGGTAGCTGATGGGTTTGTGCCACTAGAATAGGAAGAAAAGCAATTCTAGAAAATGGCTGAGTATTCTTAGGATCAAGACCTTGACTAAACACTGGGAGAAATGTGTATAAAATGTAGCCTGCGGGGCCTGTGTCCCAGTCCTTGAATACAGACTGATGTACTGATTGGTGCAGAGAAGTGTCCCTAGGGCTTTCTTTGGGTATATTCTGCTACTGAGTGCTATTCGAGCAAGAATGAAAGACTTTAAGTGTGTATGTTTGTATACTTGTCTTATTAATGGTATTTTAGACACATGTATAATCAGTATGTTCCAAGGATAACTTTTTTGTTCCTAATTGTATGACAATGTTTTCTTAGATTTCAGAGCAGGACTTCAGAAGCTGCCAAACTTGAAGCTGAAGTCAGCAAGGCACAGGAGACCATCAAAGCTGCGGAAGTCCTGATTAGTCAGCTGGACAGAGAACACAAGAGATGGAACACACAGGTTTGTCTAGGAGAAGAGCCACAAACACAGGAAACCTGGGTGTAATGAATCTATTTTCTTTTTTTCTAAATAAGGAGACCAGGACAAATATCCATTAGTTTATATCTGGCCTTTGACAAATAACCCTGAAGTGAATGATGAGTCAGTAAGTGAGCTCGTCTTTAATCAAAGTGTCTTTCTATGAACATACTTTAGGAAAATCACTGTTGGCTTTGGCTTGCCCACCTTGTTGATGAGAAGGGCAGGGAGGGCAATGATCTGAGGGAACTTTGCCACAACAATAAGGTTAATATTCAGCACTGTTCACCAATTGTTTTTATTGATATGTTCCATGATTTCAACTTTGGCAACTTTCTGTTTAAGGTTATTTTTAATTTAATTGTGTGTGATGGAGTACATGCATCTAAGAAAACATGTTTATAGAAATATCTTGCATCTCAAACTTTTAAAAACTTTGAGTTCTTACTGATCTTTTGAAATTTTGGAGTTGTTAAGGTGTTACTACTTAAATGAGTGCTGGGTAATTTTCCTGACTGGAACTGTCTTCTGAGGGAGTGCCCCACATGTACTGTCTTCTTCCAGGTTTCTGAGATATCGGAGGAGTTAGCTACCCTTCCCAAAAGAGCTCAGCTGGCAGCTGCATTCATAACCTACCTCTCTGCTGCTCCGGAAGGCCTCAGGAAGAACTGTCTGGAAGAATGGACTAAGGCAGCTGGTTTAGAGAGTTTGTATTGAATTATTATGAGCTTTAAATTTCATGTGTGACTGAAATGGCCCTCCACTTCTGTTCCCTTTACTTCTCTTATTTTTTTTATTTTTTTTTTTACCTGTATGTCACCAGGGATAGTATGACTACTTCAGATTTGTTTTTGTAAATTGTTTAAATTTCTACTCCTACATCCATATGAGACACAGGCCTCCCTCTGAATTATTTTTAATTTTGCACAAAGATAGCCAAGTATGTTATTTATTAGCATTAATATCACATGCCAAGGTAAATGGGAGGCTCTAACTTTTCTTGTGAATTTTGTGGTTTTTACAGCTTATTGTGACTGTGAAACATTCGTTCATTCATTCATTCATTCATGAATGCTGTTCATTTTCACTTTTTGCAAAACTTTTTCCTGGGTTTATATTTTAATGCACAGGAATGGGCATGAGGCCAATGCATGCCACGGCCTCCTGTGCTGGTCTGTCTGTTAGGTGCTGGTTACTATGGTGCCAGTCTGTCTGTCTGGTGCTGGTTACTATGGTGCCAGTCTGTCTGTGTGGTGCTGGTCATTATGGTGCCTGTCTGTCTGTCAGGTCCTGGTCACTATGGTGCCAGTCTGTCTGTCAGGCGCTGGTCGCTGTAGTGACTGCTTGATGCTTTTGCTTTTCAGAATTTGATCTAAGGAGATTTCTTTGTACTGAAAGTGAGCAGTTGATCTGGAAAAGTGAAGGCCTTCCATCTGATGACCTCTCTGTAGAGAATGCCATTGTGATCCTACAGGTAACTGATAAGATAGTCTCAGGTATTATGTTGAAAACTGTCTACTCTGTAGTGTAAACACGCTGTAACTCTGAAGCTATTCTTTATTTAGTTCAATAAAATGGCAAAAAAATTGACAATTAAAGTTGATTATCTACTGTTCAATGAAATTTATTTTAATTAAATAGAACAGTGTAAGCTAAGATGGCCTTTTATGATGATAAAATACTTAAAATTGAACCTTGTAGTAATCATAGTTATATTGTAGAGTACCCTGAATTATCTCATACTCTATTTCTTTCATAAATTTTGTATTTCAATTTAATTTAATTTACCAAACAAAATTCTTCAATGAGAAAAACAGTTTTGGGTTACAAGTTAGAAATGAACATCTGTACATTTTGGAAAATTCTTCATGTCGTGTGTTTTCCTAAAGTTGAAAATACTTTCTTGGCAGTGAATATGAAAGCCACACTGACAGCCGTGGTTACAAACATCATAGACTAAGAAACTTATTACATTGTTGAGTGGCAGCTTCACTCTGCACTCACTCCATTCTGCTTCCTCTTCCCTCAGTGTCTTTCTGTTGCCGCCATCATCGTCATGGCCTCACTGTCTCCTTCTCACAGTTATGCCCTTTTGTTTTGCTTCATGACTCGATCACAAACTTTAAATGAAGTTTGGTTTTATCATTAAATTGGTGTACCTTTCACAATTTTCTACATTTGTTTATTGCATGTGTGCGCATTCATGCATGAAGCTTGGAAGACATTGTGCAGGTCTTCTGTGTAGTCAGGCTTGGGGCCAGTGCCTTCATCTGAACTGTCCTTGCTGGCCTGTACGAAGTGCGTGCTAACTTTCTTCCTAAGTGATAGGATTAATGACCTGTCTCAACAGATTACACTTTATACACCATTATTTTCTCTCTCTTTCCTCTCTGTAACCTTTTTTCTGAACATTTTTTTCTTTATTATCTTACCACCCTCAAGTGTGTGTGTGTGTGTGTGTGTGTGTGCCTGTGTGTGTCTGTGTACATTAAATGTTCCTCCTTAGGTAGCATGAAAATATTTTATATGATTCTTGGCTTGGGTCCTATTTATTTCTCTAATTTGTTTTGTTTTATTATATCTATTAATTAACTGTCCATACTTTAGTCTAGGTGTGTTGTCTGGAAGAAGTCACTGACTACAAATTGAATGGTCTATTAATTTAAATTGATTTTACTGTTTTTTGATTTGTTTTCTGAACAGTTTTTTTTTATCTTCTTTTGCACTGACATAGACATCTGGAGTCTCAATTGCTTTTGCAGATAACATGCTGTATCAGGGTATAACCTGTGTTCTGTGTATTTACACTCTGTGTATTTCTATCATGCTTGTGATACTTATTGATTCTTCCTTCAAGGTTTTGGACTCATATTCTTTCTGCTCACTTCAGTTATCAAAGAAAGTCATAATTTGCAGGTGTTGATAAGTTTGACTTAGTGGCACACTCATGCTATCCTAGTCTGAGAGGCTAATGCAGGAGGATTTTGAGGAGTTCAAGGTCATCGTAGGTTGCATATACATAGTGAGATGATAACACAAAACCTCAAAGCAAAATGAACCACAAACAATTCCCCCAAGAGCTATGATGTTTTAAGAATTATTTCCTAAGAATGAATGATGAGGAAGGTAAGCCTTTAGAAAATATGTTTATGAGAAAATATATGTATATATTATTGATAATAATGAAAAGACAACTTTGTCTTCAGAGTTGGGTTTCATAATCAATATGGGAACGTGCCTGTGAATTTAACTTTAATAATGACCTTATATTAAATTTCATTTAATATTGACAAGGTTGTTGAATACTTAATACACTCCTCATGCATCCTCACTGTCCACCCCCAAAAAATTACTTGCAAAATAGATTGATTTGTAATTATGGTCTACGTTGTATCCCAAATCTAAGATATGTTAGGTCTGAAATATGTTGTAGTTAAATGTGTGATTGGGAAGCACATGCTTAATAACATGTATGAACATACTAGGTAACATTTGTAAAATGAATTTGCTAAGGATTGAACTTGCTATGTAGCTGAGGGTGACCTTGAACTCCTGATGTTTCTGACTCTACTTCACAAGCCCAGTATGTATAGGCTCATGTCAGCACACCAGCTCCCTCTGTCTTAAGGAATAGATTTGATCACAGACAGCTTGCCTCTGTCTTTCAGGAACATTGGCTTTTTACTAATTTCATGTTGACCAATTCCAGTTTGTCTCCATGTTAAAAATGTATCCCTCTCTCCTCTGCCCACTCACCGGCCTGCTACTCTTCTAAAAGGATTCAGATGAGCCTCTTGTTTCACATTTCTGTGCAGTGGCAAGTGGCCACTCTCTGAATGTAATGTATCAGATACCCTAAGCGTGCTGTGCAGAGTAGGACAGGCTCCTCTCCATTATAAGCCCTCTCTTGCCCTCTGCATGCTCATGGCCTGTTTCTCTTACTTTTCTCTGGGAAGTAGCATGATCTTAGTTCAGTAATTTAGGCCCAGACCTGTGACTTATTGTTGCTAAATGCATTTCTCAGATATCTCCAGAACCATCATGTTTACTGACATTCACTTCTGTGGCTTCATTTTATACCAAGAGAAATGGCTGTGCCATCAGCACCTTCCCCCCTTGTGTTGCTTATTTCCTTTCATTGGAGTGATGTTCCTGAAGTGTTAGTCTGCTCATCACAGTGTCCCTCGGTGTATGCCAGGGACTTTCCATTACTCATCATGTAACGAGTGTGCTGGAGTTGTCCCAGTGCTCCAACCTCTGTAGCCTCTTTTCCATCGTGGGATTTAGCTCCTTTACCTGGATAAACTTTCTTGGCTTAGTTTGACCTGGCTTTTCCTACTCCACGTTCATGTGTCCCTGTGTATCTTGTGTACTTCCTCATCATGCAGTTTTCATTTTTGCTTCTTAACTGGACCTGAAGTCATTGAAGGTAAGGAAATTCATCTTCCTCATTTCTGGACTCTTTGTCTGTATTGGTTGTCATCTAGCATTATAGGTGAATGAATGAAGGAATGGAAGCTCATGATTTTTTATTTGTAACAATGTACTCAGTGTAATTTTAACTGGATTTTTATCATGGAACACAGAGATAAAATGTACCTTAGTTTGTCTAAAGTTCTGTGAAGAAGTATATAAAGATGAAAACCGACTTGTAAGTTGGTATAGATTTGTTACACATACTTTGCTAAAATGAGACACTTAAAAATAAACCTCTTTTTTTTCTGACTGCATCAGATCATTGGTTTAAAATCATGGGTAAGAAATCTTTTAATTTTAAAAGTAATGATGTTGAGGGTGTGACAAAATCTGCTAGAACTGAAATGTTTATTACTGAATGTTAGCAGAAAGCCAGATTCAAATACACAGTAACACTGAAGAGGCCATTTGCTAGCCAAGTCCTTTTGCCAGGGGTTGTGCCTTCATACATGGAGCATAGAGGCCACTAGGCAAGGATGCCTGGTGAGGAGCACGCAGTGGGTGGGTTTGTGTGAGGAAGCACAGTAGGAGGAGCTCCTTGTCTGGAGAACCAAGACTCAGAGCAGCTGTTGGAAAGTCCGAACACTGTTGCTGATGGAAACTGTTTGGGGGAGTTGTCTGTTCCTGCTACTGCCTCCTTCTGACGTACCACGGAAGTTCCTGATGTGTTCTGGGAGGCACAGCCGAAGTCTCTGCATTACACCTGCTGTCATTTGTGTTCTCTTATCACTATAGCAAGTGATTGGTTTGTTGTTTAAAACCATTTACTAGATAATGATTATTTAAAACTATCATATAGATAGGGCTGGAGAGATTACTCAGTGGTTATAGCACTGACTGCTTTTCCAGAAAACGTGGGTTCAGTTCCCAGCACCTGCAAGGTGGCTCACAGCTTTCTCTAACTTTAGTTCCAGGGGACCTGGCACCCTCACCCAGGCATACATGAGGTAAAACATTAATGTACATAACATAAAAATAAACAAATAAAAATATCACATAGGTAATACGCATTTTCTGTTTGTATGTTGCATCCCTCCATCTGCTCAGCACTGATGGAGGGCAGCTTCAGTGCTTAGAGCTCTACCAGTGTGAGACAGTCTGCGAAAAGGAGTTCCTACTTCTCTTGACCCTGATGGATGGATTGCCTATTCAGTGTCCCTCTAAAGAAGTCTGCAGAGTATGCTCACTTTATAGTAGTTAGATTTAATTGTTTATCACTTGATCCTAGTAATTTATCTAAGTGCTTTTTGGTACAGCTACAAGCCACACCGTCTCTTCCACTTTGTGCTTGATAGAGTTGTGTTCTACAAAGACACAGAAAAGCTAATTTTGCAATGGATTGACAAGTTTTAGGAATTGGTTTTTATTTAAATAAAACTTCACCATTATTTAAAAAGGTTTTTCCCCCACCTAGAGTCGTGTGTGCCCATTCCTGATAGATCCGTCTTCTCAGGCGACAGAGTGGTTAAAGGCACATCTGCAAGACTCACGTTTGGAAGTTATTAACCAACAGGTATGCACCACTTATGATCTAGGTCCTGACTGCAGATAAACCAACAGTGAATACAGCTCAGAGTCTGTAATAAGACACGTGCAGAATGAGCTGCTCGCAGTGTTCCTCTGGGAATCTGGGCTGCAGGTCTGTCACTTCCAGCAAAGCCCAAAGCACCTTGTTTTTGGTGCTAGGGACTCATCTGAGCCCTGGGAATTCCAACAGTGAGTAGGCACAGCTCCTCCTCCTCATAAGAGGAGCTAAGGAGACAAACCTTTACACTGTGCCACAGTTAATGTCAAATGAACTGTAGTTGTAGTGCTTTGGCAGTGACCCCTCACTGCCTAATTTGCCTTACTAAGGAAATTATTGTGGTCTTAATCGAGTTTGTAAGGATCAACATTTGATTAGTTTTTATAGATACTCTTAAGGTATTTGAAAAATTACTTCCAAATTTCACATTCCCTATAAAAGTTTCTATCTCATTTGTATGTGGTAATAATAGCTGGAAATTAAGTGATGTATAATATATAGACATCTGTTATGTACCAGTTGGGATAATTCTTGAAAAATGCGTTCTTGGGAAATTCTCCAGTATGAACATTAAATAGATCCCTGTATCTGACACTGTAGCCTGCCACATGCCTGGCTGCATATTACAACTTCGGGCTTTCAGGCCACAGGCCTGTGCAGTAGGTTATTGTACCAAACACTATACCAGGGATAGTAGCAGTGCATGATGTTATTTAACTAAACAAAGACTGGGTACAGAAAAACATAAATGATAACAAGTAAATATATAAGGGCAGGTTGTGTAGAGGCAGAAACCAACAGCACTGGAGGGCACCATGGGGGAGGTAGTGCATGTCTAGATGTTGTGATGGTCCAGGAACTTCCAGGCATGCCCAACCTGCAGCTAGCTTTTTTCTTTATAAGTAGAAAAAATACATTGGATAAATATTGATAAAATACAGCATGGTAACTCTATAAGCCAGGTGCACAGGTGCATCCTCAAGCATCAGGATTGCACACCATCAGTGTGGTGTACTTACAGGCAGCTAGCAATCATATGGATACACTCCAGAGTCACCACAATTTGTGCACTGTGTTATGCTGTGACACCCATGGTATCACTGGTCAAGGGGAAGTTTGACTCAGGTCATCTTGTGGAGTCTGCTGTTGACTGAGCCGTGGGCAGTGTATCATTCTCCTCTGCTTTCACTTAGGAGATTTTGTATTTGTTTTCCTTCCACGTGGAGGCTTGGAATAATATTTAAAACTTGGCTTTTACTAGACAGAAAGCCTAAAAATTTCTGATCAGTTATAAAATCTTGCCTAATATTCCTTTCACAATATTAATCCTTGCTTATAAAGACAAATTTACAGGAATTTTTCATCTTGTTTTTTTAAACTTGGAACACAGTGAAGTAGTTTCTTTGAATACATGGCCATTTATTGCAGATAGTGATTGGAATTTTATTTTTGTAACAACTTGTAAGTATAGTGTAAACTTGATGGGAGCTTTTGTATTGTGGCGAACATGAACGTTTGCCATTCAGTTGGTACACACTTGCTTATAGGTATGCAGGATGAGAATGCTCTAAAGATCTGCTCTCCAAATTATTTTTATGATTAGCAGTAATATAGTAGACATTTAGAATTTAATAGGGAAGGAAGAGCTTGTGTTATTTGGATTTTTTGTCACAATAATTTTAAAGCTTTATTTTTCTTATGTGTACTTAAATTATGAAAATTTGAAGATAATTTATCCAACTAACATGATTTATTACTAAATATTTTATAACTGGAAAACAACCATGAGTGATCTTAATCAGTACTGTAGATAATAGACTTTTAAAACTTCAGATCATTTCTGTTGGTATCTTCATCCATCGTTTATAAGATCCTTTGTAAACATTAAGAGAAGGAACTAAATGCTCTTTGTTTATTACCACAGGACGGTAACTTTATCACAGCTCTCGAGTTGGCAGTGCGTTTTGGGAAAACCCTCATTATACAAGAGATGGATGGGGTGGAGCCTGTTCTTTATCCACTGTTGAGACGAGATCTGGTTGCTCAAGGTAAATGTTTGAGTTTCTTGAGTACCAGTTTTTAAAACCAGGAACAAGCTTACAAGAGTCTCTTCTGGTGCAGCCACATAAGAAATGCTTGATTGTTCCAGCAATGCAGTGTGGGGCAAAGTTCACACTGTGATTATCCGTTGTCATTGCAAGTTGTGACAGTGTATGTAATTGTTGTCCTCAGGGATGCTCATTAGGGACTCAGGACTTTTCACTCAGGGTAGCTGTTTAAGCATGCACTTCCTAAAAAGAAAGCATGTGCTTAGCACACCTGTGACATGTGCAAACAGTTTGAGCACAGCTAGCCACTCTTACCGGTTCTGAGAACTGTAAGAATTTTTCTGAAGCCGTTGTCCCAGGTGCTGCTTATAGACTGACTACTTTTGCGAGCAAGCTTTTTTAAAAATATTTTTTATGATTTATTTAACTTTATTTTATGTGCATCGGTGTGAAGGTGTCAGATCCCCTGCAACTAGATCTTCAGATAGTTGTGAGCTGCCATGTGGGTTCTGGGAATTGAACCCCAGGTCCATCTGGAAGAGCAGTCAGTACTCTTAACCACTGAGTCATCTCTCCAGCCCCTGCAAGCAAGCTTTTTTGAAGATATCTGCACTTCTTCATGAACACCTCATATGGCTTTTTGGAAATTCTCATGAGGTCCTTCCATGCCCTGACATTATATGAGATAAACAGTGACTTCTCCGGGCATAGCTAACAGTGAGTCAGCCCTGGGACTTCCAATTTTTTAGTTGCTCATACTTTATTCACAGGACTTCCTGTGCCATAGATGCCTTTGAATTTCCCATGATCTTGTAATTTTCTAGTAAACTCTTGGCTCCTCATCATTCTGGATTTAGATGGAATCATCTTTTTGCCTCAGGAAGCATTTTTCAGGTTTAGCTGTGTCAAATAATTCTGTATGCATTATGATTGGTTAATTTTCATAAGTATTTCATGTACTGTAGGTGGAGTCTGCTTGTTTGTTCCCAGCCACCCAGACACAAAATAAGCACATGGAAACTGTATTAATTAAAATACTACTTGGCCCATTAGCTTATGCATATTTCTAGCTAGCTCTTCTATCTTAAATTAACCCATTTCTGTTAATCTGTGTATTGCCACGTGGTTTGGTCTACCAGTAAGGTTCCATCTAAAATCTGGAATCTGTCTCCTCAGGTGGCTACATGGCTTCTCTGACTCTGCCTACTCTCTCTTCTTCTATCTGTTTGGACTTCTGCCTTGCCCTATTCTGCACTGCAGTAGGCCCAAAGCGACTTCTTTATTAACCAATGTTAGTCATAGCATACAGAGGGGAATCACACATCAATGTATCATTGAAATTTGTGCAAATTTTGCTCTTGCGAGTTTAATTTTCTTCGAAGATCAATTGTCATATTTTTTGTATGATGTTAGGTTTTATCACTTTAGTTTGTTGAATCTTGTTAAGAAAAATATCTGAAAGTCAGTTTTGAATTTGTCTCTTTGTTTTGGTCCTGTGATTTTTGTTTGTTGTAGTATACCTTGAATCCTTGTCATTATGAAATATTCTGTAACTCTAGAAGTCTTTCAAGTTTAATGGTATGCTACAGTACTATTCTATAGTTTATGAATGACGTGTTGAGTCAGTGTTTCCATTGCTGTGACACATGCTTATAAAAATCAACTTAAACGAGGAAATATTTTTTTGACTCATGGTTTAGAGATTCCAGGCCACCTTAGGATGGCACTGTTCTGGGTTTATGGGGAGGCATTGTATCTTGGAAGGGGCTCTGGAGCAGAGTAGCAACTATAATGGTGGTCAGGAAGCAGAGCAGTCACAGTGATGGTGGTCGGGAAGCAGAGCAGTCAGTGATGGGGTGGGGAAGCAGAGCAGTCACAGTGATGGGGGTCGGGAAGCAGAGCAGTCAGTGATG
>LOJH01009456.1:29107-45407 GCA_001685095.1 Ellobius talpinus
CATCTCCATTAATCTGTGTATTGCCACATGGCAGTGGCTTACCGGAGATTCTAACCGGCGTCCATCTCAGGCAGAGGATCCATGGCTTCTCCTCTGACTCTGCTTTCTTCCTCCCAGAATTCACTTCTGTTTTCCCCCACCTACCTAAGTTCTGCCCTATCAGGCCCAAAGCAGTTTCTTTATTCATTAACCAATGAAAGCAACACACAAACAGAAGGAACTCCTACACCACATGTCCTCGGTGGTCTTGTGTTTACTAAAAAGGAGGTTAACCATGGGTAAAGTGTCATTTCCCAGCCCAGGTTCCTCATCCTCAGGTCTAGTGTCATCTGGGGACATGTCTGTGTGAAGTGGCTGTTCTGTGCCCGTGAGCCATCCCTGCGGCTGTTAGTTGCTAATAACATGCCCTCCTCTTTCTCTCATTTGTGAACACCTAGTGTTTCTAGGCATTGCCTAGTGTTCTCTGGTGTCTTAGTGACTTTTCTAATTCTGTAAAGAAACACCATGACCAAGGCATTTTATAAAAGGAAGCATTTCCTGTGGGTGAGAGTCCATGACCATCATGGTTGGGGAGTGTGGCAACAGACAGACAGACGAGCATTGTGTGCTACAGCATTCCACCAGCGGGGGGCAGAGAGAGCTAATTGGGAATGATGTAAGTTCTTTTAGAAACCTCAAAGCCCACCATTCCCTGTGACATACCTCCAATAAGGCCTCACCTTCTCAAAGAGTTCTACCAACTGCGGAACCAAGTATTCAAACTTACCAGTCTTTGGGGCATTCTCCTTTAAACCCTACAGCCTGCATTGTGTGGTGCAGTTGTTAACTTGCTGCTAGAGTCACAGGGCAGAGAGTTGCTGGCTTCTGAGTTATGGTGACTTTCTGAAGATGTCTTCCTCTTAGGAAGGATCTAGAATAGTGTTCAGTGTGAGACTCCGGAGACTTAAGAACCAAGTTTAGGCCTTTAGAGCCAGTCCTTGGGGTCAGCTCATGACATAAAGAGCTCCCACAAAGTCCGACACCCAAGTTTAAGGAGCTGTTAGCACAGTTTAGTGCTGCAGACTCAGGAAGTCCTGAATGCTGTGTTGTGTTAGTCAAGGCAGAGCCGACCCTCAGTGCAGAACTTCTGCACATTTGTACAGAAGTTCAGTGGGAACTGTACCTCTTCCTTCCAAAGGCCTTATGGCTCACTGAGGTTCTAAAACCTCCCCCTTAGACCTAGATTTTACATTGTGGAAGATTGAATTGTGAGCAGACTCTGTCCTTGTAGACATCTCTGGTACATGACAGTAAGAAATGCTCACATTTTTCGCCATTATGAATGGCTGCACTGTGTGTAGTACCTTTGTCTTGTGTGCAGATTTAAGTATTTTGATTCAGTAGATTTCTGGATAAAAGTGTATTTGCTTGTCTAAGGGATATACTTGCTACTTGTTATTGTGTGTTTACATCTGAACTAGTTGGTACTCTTACCCGCAGGAAGCTGAAAGCACCTTTCTTTGGATGCTTATCAAACTGGGGGACACACACACAGCAGAGAACATGAAGTTGGGAGAGATATATTACAGAGTGGCTGAGAGGAATTGGTGGGAGATAGTTAGGGGTGAATGGAATCAAGATAGATGTTTTGAAATTTTCAAGAAAAAACAAAACTAAAAATACCATAAACATTCTCCTTTTAACTCCACTTTTATCATTATTTTCAGCTTGTATTTTTGTATTTAACTTATTATTATTCTTATTTGTGATAATTAAGGCTCTTTGCTGTTAAGCCCATGTCATATATTTTATAATGTAATTGGAAAAGGGATAGTTTTAGCACCAATATAATTTAATGTTTCAGTGCACTCTATGGAGGCTTCTTTGAAGTCACTTTATCCTTTAAAAATACTTTGAGGTCATGCTAAGCAGCTTCTAAAATGTCACAGTAGGAGAGAGGCTAGGAAGCTGGCTCAATCCTTCAGTGTGCACTCAGAGTCTCTTCTTGTCTACTCTGAGCTTTCTTAATCTGTCGGGAACAATTGGCAAGTCCTAAAAATACAATTTGCAAGATACTTTTTAATAAATAAAATGTCTGTTTTGTAAAATTCCTTTCTGTCACTATGGAGTATGATTTCAGGATTCCATAGTGTCTGAGTAATAATGGTGAAAGTTGAGAAGCTATGTCAGTCATAAACGATGAGATGTACTCCTCAGAATGTATACTGTAGCATTAATAAGGGCAGAAGTGGTTTCATGTCCTTGTGAAAGCCTTCTGGGTTTGTAGCCGTCAGCATGACATTACCCTGCCTGCCAGAGCTTCACTCACGCAGCTCTGCCGTCATGTTGGTGACAGCAGTGGGCTCCAGTGGACTAGAGTTCAGGTCCATCAAACTGAGTGCAAGTTGACTGGGAACAGAAAATGACTGATCTGTTATGTAGCAGGTAATGTGGACTTTTACTAAACTGAGCCAAGTAGAGAAAGCTGCCTGGCTATTTCTGCTTAGGTGACTGGCTGTGCCATTTCACTTTCTTCAGGTCAGGACACTTATTTTAGTACTTACTTAATGAAATGTATAAATTATATATTTGTTTTCCCCAAACTTGTCATATTAATAAAACTACATGGAAGTAACTCATGCTTTTAGTATCTCCCCCCATTAATCTTTTGGGATAAAGGAAACTGTGTGTATAGGCTTCCACTGTGATGACAGGATATGGGAAAGAGGGCAGGGGAATAGCATTTCAGAGCACTTTGGGGCAGGAAGGCTGAGGGACGGTGCTGGGAGGAGTTACTTGGGAGTGCTATTGGGGAGCAGTAGGGAGGAGCATGGGGCTTTAGGGGAAGTTCTAGGGGGAGCATTGAGAAGCTCTGGGAGGAGATTTAGGGAAACTGGGAGGAGCACTGGGGAGCATTAGAGGGAGCTTTGGGAGGAGCAGGAGGGAGTACCAGAGAGAGGCACTGGGAGGAGCTGTGGATGGAGCACTCAGGAGTGCTCTGAGGGAAGTGCTGAGGGGAGCTCTGGGAGATGTCCCTAAGTTACCTCTTCCTTGTGCAATAGTGCTTTCAAAGATCTCAGATGTAGAGAGAACAGTGGATGAGAAAGAAAAATTTCTTTTGTATTTTCTGTGTAGTTTACCTTTCTAAATGAATTTGCTCATTTGAGTATCATTCAGGTGGATATTGTTTTTAAACAAACTATTCCTAATACCTCATGATTATTAACTAATGACTTATACTCTTAAAAACTTTATAATCTATTGAAGTGGGTCTTAATAATTTAGGCAGTTTTCTTCTACTTAGATGATTCTGGGCTTTCCATGTTCTGCCCTCTCTTCCTCACTGTATCATAAATGTACATAGAGTCACCCATTTAGCTTACAGATCCCAGGGAGTGATTGGAGGCTTGTAGAGTGGCAGAAGGTTTCCTCCTTTCTGTATCGTGATGTCACTGTAGTGTTCTGAGTGCAAAGGAAATGACTGGACAAATACAATAAATGCTGTGCATTGTGTGTATGTGCATGTGTGTTGTAAGGGGTATCACAGTGACAGAGGCACCAAAGTCATGTGTTTAATCATCTTGTTAATATTCTGTTTATGTTTATTCTCTTAATCAAGAGACAATTTGAATATTTGTTTTTTCTATGTGTGTAGAACCTGAAGTCACTTGTTATTACTGGTGAAAAAAAAACAATATAGAACTATATCATCCAAAATTTAAAGACACTTAAGAAATAGCAAAGTGTAACCCTGTTCTTCTTTGCAGGCTGACCAGTTGATGTTTGCTTTGCATTTTGTTCGAGGTATGCATCCTGAACTTTTTCAAGAAAATGTAAGTATTATTGAAAGAAGGAAATCTTGGAACTACAGAGAAATCCGCTAACAGACAGGGTTTTCTTAAGCTAGAGATGACTTAGGCTGGAGTTGTCTGCACATTAGCTGGTGTTTTCTGAGTGATCGGTGTGAGGTGCTGTTTGAAGGTCTTTTCTCTGATGTACACTTAGGATTGCAGGTTATGGAAGGAAAGGAGTCTAAGTGATTTCCCAGGGTGCTTAGGTTACTGTGAACCCGGTGCACTTACTCAGGCGGGGTACCGGAAGAGTCAATCTCCTGGCTTTCCTGTCTGAAGTAGTGCAACTGAGAAAGGGGAAGTGGTAATATGGGCACACAGTTGTGTCATCTGTCACTGCCGCTCACCTATCAGGAGTCAGCAGGTGAAGTGGGGGTGGGTGGGGTACACAGTTATCACATGAGCCCATAGGGTCATGTCGTGTTCTTTGTCCAGCATCTTTTTTTCTGGTCTGTCATATAACCACATCTGATATGATACTCACTTGCGCTAGAACTAAGTTTAAAGAGAATTGTGTTAGTGTTCTTTTTATTGCTGTATGAATATCATAGATGGAGAATTAAATAGCAAGGGGCTAAGAGAGTCCAATCTGTTGCCTTCCAGCTCTACCTGGTCAGATTGTAACTGTCTTCTGGATTTTCATATTCACAGCTCTACCTGTCTTCTCTTGTCGTTTCTAATTCCACATGTTGTTGTTGCTCATCTGCTCACCTTTTTTCCTGGATTGATTAACTGGGCTCTAATAATTTTTATCAACTTAGCTAGCTTTCATATAATTTTGAAAACTATAATTATGTTTTCAGGCCTTCTATGTCCTATCGTGCCTTCCTGGAATACTTAATTTATGCAGCACAAACAAGTTTTAACCTTGGTAGACCTTGGTAGACTTCACTGTGTGTGTATGAGTGAGCAGTGGTGCATGGAAGAACAACAGTTAAATGTCTGGATGGTGAGTGTGCCATACGAGGTACACACGTGTTTGTGTCTTAGTACAGTTCCCTCTGGTCTGGATGGTGAGTGTGCCACACGAGGTACACACGCATTTGTGTCTTAGTATAGTTCCCTCTGGTCTGGATGGTGAGTGTGCCACACGAGGTACACACGCGTTTGTGTCTTAGTACAGTTCCCTCTGGTCTGGATGGTGAGTGTGCCATATAAGGTGCACACACGTTTCTGTCTTAGTATGGTTACCTCTGGTGGCTTTCATGTATAGTGCACATGACTCCCTAATGCTGACCTGCTTGCAGAAGTGGGAGGTGCTTTCTTCTTGTTCTGAGGAAGCTGTATTATAAGATGTCCTATAAGAAATTTAAGATAATGTTGGCTGGTTGTGTTCTGATATTTTTTTGTGTCCCTCATGTTTTATTCACTAGGAATGGGACACGTTTACAGGTGTGGTTGTTGGAGACATGCTGCGCAAAGCTGTAAGTTAAAATGTCATTTCCTTCTGGGACAAACATTCTTGCCTTGGGGTTTATGAAATACAATTGCATCATAGGAGTTTAAAACTGTTGTTGAGTTATACTTTTATTAGAAGAGTGTGTCCTGGCCTGTGCTTACTTACTGTAAAATGGGCTTAATTTATTTTTAGACCTTGAAAAGTTACATTTTTAGAGAAAAATATTAAATACTAAGATTTTAACACTGCTTATTTTTCACCGAACTTGTATGCTATGTTAAGAAAAATATCATAATTTTTAGCAAAATTAATGCTTTCTTTTTTAACTGAAGCTTTAAAATTACTTTTTATTACTTTAATAAGTCTGTTTAGAACATAAAAAATTTAAATAAATATTAGATAATTATCGTGAAATTGATGCACTGAAAGTCCAACACAATCTACATCATTCTGGACTGTACAGGGCGGGGGGCTCTCCATAACCACCACAACCAGCTGAGTAACATTCATGGGAGGTAAGAAGGCAGTTCAACACAACTATGTAGCCAGTGTTGGTTCAAACTCTGGGAGTCTGACCCTGAGTTTATTTTAGGCATATTTAAGCACAACACAATTTGGTGAAAACTTTTCCAGTGATAATGAACTCAATCCCGTGTGCATAATAAAGCATGAATAAATCTCCTTTAGGAACAAAGTAACAATATGAAGACTGGACATGACTATATTGAATCTCTGTAGAGTACATGTGACAGCTTCCATAAAGATTTCTTTTATACACTGACTGATAAAAATAAGCTTATGTTAAGGGTTTGAGGGAGGCTCTGGCAGCACAGATGGCACAAGGCAGGAATGCAGCTTTCCAGGCAGAAAACAGCTCATGCACTCCTTCCTGTGAAGGGGCAGCTCTGTGCACCTACTTTCCAGGCCCCCCCCAGATGGTTAAGCACACACACACAAAAAATGAATGCCATGTTTTATATATCAGCGGGCTTCTTCTCTCTAACAGTGTTACATGGAATTTTTACCATTATGACTTAATAAATATAGTGTATAGAATGTTTTGTTTTCAAACTTGTGTTGACAAAAATAGCTATTCAATTGCTTTAAAAAAAGATTTGAGTTTTACCAAATGCATTAAGGAAAGTTGCTTTTACTGAAGGACTCTCAACAGAGAATTCGTGATCAACTTCCATCTTGGATAGATCAGGAAAGAAGCTGGGCAGTGGCAACACTGAAGGTATTTTCTTTTTTTTAACTAATTTTTGTTAAAAGATTGTGTATATGTGTTTATGTATTGTCTGTCAGTACACATGTGTGCTGGTGCATATGGAGGTCAGAAGTCAGGGCTGAGGATCTTACTTTTGCTGTGGGAGCTCCTTCAGCTGATAGCCTTTAAGAAGCCAGCCCATTTTGGATGTGCTCTCATGTAGTATAAGTGCAGACGGAAAATGTGTGTGCACCAGCCCATTTTTTCTGCTGGACTCAGTTCCAGTTCCCAGCGCTTGCAGAGACTGCGGATCGCTACCCTTACTGGGAGTTTTTCCCCAAATAAATGAGCCTTTGTTATACTCCATTCTGGGCTAGGAACTCTTTGATACAACTACATACTTTATTGCATTCCTTTTTTTTTTCCTGAGACAGGGTACTTACTGAGCCTAGAGCCTACCAATTGGGTAGACTGAGTTAGGTGGAATGACCAGCAAATACACAGGGGTCCTGGTGTTTGTGATGCCCAGAGCTAGAATTACAGACTCAGGCCACCATGCTTGGCTCTTCATGTATGTTCTGGGGTTCTGAACTCATGTTTGCATAGTGGTGAGCCCTAGCCCAGTTTCTGTTGAAACTGGTTTTTTGTTTTTTTGTTTTTTTTGAGGGATATTTTATTTTTTGTGTGTTTTACTTGTGTTGACATTTTGTATGTGCCACTTATTTATATCAGTGTTGATAATTCTGTAGTAAAGACGTAAAATTTCTTCATTTAAAATGTCAAAGAATTAGTGTAGTGTCTGCCTCCTCCAGCTTATTTTTTATCGCTCAGCCCAAAGCGTTGTGTATGTAGAGATGAAATACAAATGTATCCTACTAACTTGGTTCCCTCTTTCCTGTCACTGGCCTATTTTCCTTACAACTGTATAGTACTACCATAGCCCACAGAGAAAACAATAAATATGTCCAGCAATTATTGGTGACTCCCTCTGAGCTGTTCTGCAAGGTTGAAAATGGCTCTCTTGTTTCATGGTTCCAACAGCATCTAAGGCAGCTGCTCTGATTGCATTGCTTTAACAGTGAAGGGGGACGAGGCAAAGCTGAAGTCTGTGCTTCAGTCTGCAGTCTTTTACCCCTACACTGTATGCCTTATTCCCCATACATTTTTGTTGATAAAGTGAGTGGGTTTCTCTTCATATCATATTTTATTCTCTTCATTGATTATTCACTTCATGCTTATTGTTAGCCATTATAGTGTCAATGACCAGAGTTTTTTTAGTTGACCTAACTTAAATCAACCTGCTGACCTTTCCTTTCACTGTGAAATGGCATTTTGCCAAGAACTCAGTAGTCCGTTGTTTGCTCAGAATTATCCCATCTTCTACATAGAATGAGCCATGAAATCTTTTGCTATCTCACTTGGCCTGCTTGAGAGAGAATCCTATTTAGTTCATTTAGACAGAATTTCTCTTACCCTGAAGTTTCCTCAGTAACTGACTTCAGTTCTACTTCTTGGATATATACATATGTATTTTCTGAGTTGTGTTAAGAATTAAACCTGTTGTGTATTGATATCTTCCCATTGTAATAACCTTGAGACAGGTCTGCTCTTACCTCTTAACTGTTATGCAGCTGTGGGATGGCAAATGTTTATCTTATATACTAAGAAACTCTTCCACTAAAAAACTCATTGTCAAGAACATACCCCCCAAATTGCCAATTGATATGGTTGGTTCTACACAAGATCCACAGTCCTGAATGCTTGATTGGATGCCTAATACATGGCAGAGGACACACTAACTGCTGAATCACCCATCTCAGAGCACTGACTGATAATGGAATGATTATGTAATGCATAGTTCACTGGTGTTATTTGTGGTCGGACTTAAATGCCAGTTCTTATAAAGCTAACAGACACCTATTAGATATTATCCAGAGTCTTAGAATCATTAAACCTGATTAAGTTAAATGTGAGTTGTTAAGTTTTGTTGTTTAAAGTTTAGTTGGTTTATATAATTATCTATATCTATATAGATATATGATACCAGTGCAAAGAATTATTTAGATTGGGTACAGATGCTTGGTATAGTATCCTAACAGTCTTGATGTATGTGTCTATGCATGAAGTTCCATACTATAGATACAGGCCTTCCATTGTTTTAAAAGAAAACACCCATCTGTACAGATGTGCACTGCTGTTCATATTGTCCATTTTTGGAAAAAGTTAGAGAAAGGGGAATGTTGAGATAGAAGTACTGGATGGATATATTTGGGTAAATCTCTGAGATGTGACATTGTTTAAAGCAAAAACTAGTGTTGAACAGACACCTAGGAACTAGCGATGTGGGTTTGAAATTTTAGAGGCAAAAGAAATAATGTGGTCACATATAGAGACATAAATATGGCTTACAGAAGTCATGCTTTCTGAAGGATTTGCTGGTGTTACAAAAGACCAGAGGTGGACAGAAGGTAAACCTGTAAAGGGGAATTATTTCAAAATTTACCTTTTCTCTCTCTCTCCTCCCCCCCACACTGCGCTAGGAGTTCAGTATAGTACTGAGTTCAGTTCAGAAGACATGGACAAGTAGGAATGCAGGCAGTGAACAAAGAGGAATTGTTGGCTGTCAGTGTTCCCAAGAGCCAACCACATCTAAAGCAGTAAAAAACTGGCTCAACTCACTATATGCATGATTCTTGTTGAAGGTGACCCAAAGTAGGAGGGAGGGACTAGATGAGAGACTGAGGGTGGGGATTCTTACTAAGCTCATGTAGAAGTGTCTTGGTAAGATTTCCACAAAGTCTTCCACAGAAAAAAAGCCGGATTTTAAATCCAGGTGAGATGCCCCCGAAGCACCATAGCAAAGTTGGGTCAGAAAGAGCATGCTTGTTGCTAGAGCTGCACTTTCACTTGAATATGAGCTCAACTGTGCTGTCCCTAGGACTTGCACTTGGTTTTGATAATAGTGGAGACAGCTATGTACCAATGTCTTCATGAACAGAAAATATCTCTTATGATTGTTGACTGATAGAATACTATCTTGGGAGTGCTTTGTTGGCTTTAATGTGGGTGAGGTCACCATTTTGTTTCTAACCATGAAATGTGAGACAAACTATCGCCACATAGAAAACAAGTAATAAGCATCTATAGTAATTAGTTTCCCTTGACTTTTGTAGTTTTTATAAGGTATGTTCGTGTGCACATGGCTGCAGCTCCTTACATGTGCTAGTTTCCATTTTAGATCGCGCTCCCCAGTCTCTACCAGACCCTCTGCTTTGAAGACATGGCACTTTGGCGGACTTACTATCATCACTCAATGTGTGAACAGGAGTTTCCATCAATTCTTGCAAAGAAAGTTTCCTTATTTCAGCAGGTAAAATTTAATGTTATCCAAGTGTAGAACAAAATCAAAACTGTGATGTTTCTCTTGTCCTTGAGTTGCCATTTAAGTAGAAGGTTTGCCTTTAATGTAACTTCATATACATGCGGGAGGAAGGGCTTTCTGCTTTGACCATCTTACCCAGGCAGAGCCCTAGCAACATTTCTGGGTGGGTGTTCCCCTGAATCTCTTGTTACTCTCTCTGCCTCTGGTCCCAGTGGGACCCTGTGATAGGAAAAAAAGTTCTTTAAAAAAGCAGCTAAGCATAAATCATATAGATTCTTCATTCACTTATTTTAAAGTCGTAGCTAAGAAAAGGATTTAATGTGAAGGAAAGGGAGCTTCTAAAACTCCATTTCAAAGGAAAACCCTGAGATCTCACACTGGGTGTCTTTAACTTCAACTTGGCAAATGGCTCTGGAAATCGGCACCCTAGGAAATGGTCATCCACTTGCCTCTTGTTTGAGTTGTCTATTATGAAAGCCAATTCATTCTGTTTTCTTGTACAGTGAATGCTATCTCAGCGGATGTGCTTAAAACAAACAGCAAACCATCTGAAAATGAGTATTTACACATCAAAGGAGTGTTATATATACATAGGACTTGTAATTCAGATGCCAGGAAGGCAGCTGCCAGATGCTGAACGTTTACCCTGCCATCTAACTGGCCACTGGCCCTTTATAGAATCTTGAAGACATATCTCACTCATCCTATGCTTACTTCACATAACAACTTTAAGGAATTTTTGACATAACTGTTGTGACAGTTCCAAGTATAGTAAATAGTGTGCACGATTGGTTAACTTTGTATTCCTGTAAACATTAATTAGTAATCGTTAACTGTTTAGTTAATCCTGCTGAGAAACATCTATGAACAAAATTCTCCATTTGTTTTAGGTTCTTGTTGTTCAGGCTCTACGACCGGACAGACTGCAGAGCGCCATGGCTCTGTTTGCCTGTAAGACCCTGGGTAAGCCCTGCCGCTTGCAGACTGCATCCCTGACCCGGGGTGACTCCTTTGGGACTTAGAGTTCATTTTGTGCTAACTCTAGTAAAAATGTTTTAAGGTCTTTTATTATTTGTTTTTTATTTTCATACAACTTTTAATCTCACTTAGCTAGAAATATACTTCTTCCTGTTATACATAATTGTACTCAATGTTTAATTAAATTACACAATTGACATCCTATATTTAACAAGGTAAAAATACTGAATTTTTAAAAATTATTTTCTTATGGAGATATTTTTGATTTTTATTTGTTATAAGGGTTACAAAGAAGACATTCAAATGTTAGTGGCAAAAGTGAAAAAAATTAGTTACAATAAAATACACTGTAGCCCTCAAATATAACTTTTTTTTAGCATATCTAAAACAAAATATTGACAATTTATTTAAATTTCAGACTATAGTTGTTTATTAGCCTTTCTGTAAGAAAAATTTAATAAAAAACTTAAGGAATGTATGAAAACAGCTTCGTATCATGATGTACACCTGAAATCCCTGACCTTGGAGCTGGAATTCTGGGCTCCTGTTACCACATGCTTGTTTGTTGTTGTCTCTGCATGTCTAATAGATGCACAAGGCTAATGCAACTGGCAGACATTTTTATTTTCTTTCCTAGCATCTACTTAACTGCTCAGATTAAAACTTTCCAAAATCACTTCTGTCACCCTATCTCCCTTACAGTGTACTTGCAATATTTTAGGTTCTAACTCCAAAATTTATTCTGAGTTTGTTTAGTTTACTAGTACAACTTAAGTAGATTGCAGTAATATAGTGGCATTTCATTTATATTTTAATAAATAAAGCTTGCCTGAGGATCAGAGAGTAAAACAGACCCATTGGTCAGCCTTACTGACCAGGTAATGGTAACACACATCTTTAATCCCAATAGTCACACTAGCCACACTGCCATAGAAACTGGGCAGTACATGCCTTTAATCCCAGAGATGCACATCTTTAATTCCAGAACTAGAGAAGATTATAAAATGGGAAGAGATAGCTTTCAGACACAGTTTTATTCTGAGATTCCTGGAGGCAGGATTGTCATTTTAGATTGAGGTTGAGGTAAAAGCCCGTGGTTCTTTGCTTCTCAGGTCTTCAGGTTAAACCCAAATATCTGTCCCTTGGTTTTATTAATCATGCTTCATTTTGGTGCCCAATATGGGGCTCAAACCCATGACCCTGAGATTAAGAGTCTTATACTCTACCAACTAAGATAGTTGTGCTTCAAAATATATAAAGAACTCAAGAAAATAGACATAAAAATCCAATTTAAAAATGGGTGACAGAGTTAAACAGAGAATTTTCAACACAGGAATCTCAAATGTCTGAGAATCACTTAAAAAAAAGTTCAACATCCTTAGCCATCAGGGAAATACAAATCAAAATGACACTGAAATTCCATCTTATACACTACAACCCACAGACCCAGAAAAGCTAAGTAGCAAGGAGGCCTGGGGGTGGAATGGGGGTGGTATTCCTGAATCTCAATCTGAAGGGGAAATAGAATAAACATTGCCAGCTATGGGAGGGGAGATGGGAACAGGAGGGCTCAGGTTGGAGGAAGATAAATGGATGGAGGGAGGGAGAGAGTACTGGGAGAGACAGCTGGAATCTGGGAGCATTTCTGGGATGAGCTAGAAACCTTGAGCAATGGAAACACCTAGGAATCTCTGAGCGGGACCCTAGCTAAGACTCCTAGCAATAGGGGATACAGAGCCTGAACTGGCTTTCTCCTATAACTAGGCAAGTATTCCACAACATGGACACCAGCCCAGCCACAAACCCTTCAACCTACAATATGTCCTGCTTACAAGATGTGCTGGGGTACAGATGAATGCAATCAATGAAATTATTCCTAATAATATTCTGCTATACTCAAAGATTAGTACCTAGCCCAGCTGTCATTAGAGAGGCTTCACCCAGCAACTGATAGGAACAGATACAGAGACCCACAGCCAAATGCTAGGTGGAGCTCAGTGAATCCTGTGGAAGAGGGGAGAAAGGATTGTAGGAGACAGTGGGGTCAAGAAAACCCACAGAACTTGGGGTCACAGGGGCTCACAGAGGCTGAACTGACAACCAGGGAGTCTGTGTGGGACCAGCCTAGGTCCTCTGCATATATGTTACAGATGTGTAACTTGGTCTTCTTGTAAGACTCCTAACGGTGGGGCAGGGCTGTCTCTGCTTCTGGGACCTGTTCCTCCTGCTGGATTGCCTCATCCAGCCTTAATAGAAGAGGAGGTGCTTAGTTTCACTGCTACTTGATATACTATGGCTGGTGATATCCCTGGGAGGCCTGGAAACAGAGGTAGAGGAGTAGATGGGAGATGGTTGGGGTAGGAAAGAGGAGAGGAGGGAGGGGTAACTTTAGTTGGGATGTAAAAACTAAAAACTAAGCAAAAACAAAAAGCAAAAAAACCTGGTTAAACATAAAGTTTGTAAAATATGCCTCTAGATTCAGTTCATTACTCTTAAGTGGCTGTTAGGGCAAATTTCCCTGTAGCTGGAGTAGCTGCCTCTGAAACTGCTTTCATCGTTATGGGTTGCTGCTGTGAGGAGTAGGAGGGGAATCAGGGTGCAGCATACATCTTTCCATACCTACAAGTGCCTCTTGCCCTTATTGATGGCACTGAATTCATCTTTTGAAGTGTTTACCACAAAAGTCTTACTGGCTGTTTGTACTCATTTCTCCTTTGGAGACTTGTGGAAGCCCTGCTTGTTTGTATGGTCATTCCCTGGACATTACAGCTTCCCAACCTCTCTAATGTTTATGTTTCTGTGTCATTTTCTTTTACACATTAGCTTAAACAAGTATATTTTAAGCTCTTAATTGAAGTGGGAATTTTCAACTTTTTATTAGATAATCATGTTGACAAAAGAAATTTACATATAATAGGAAATTTGTTATGCCCTATGTGAATAGACTTCAGAGTTGTGAGAGCCTGTGGAGAGGAGGAAGTGCAGCAGAGCTGTGTGAGTACACTTGGCTCTTGGTGGCAGGTCACGCTGGGCAAGACATTTAGCTTCTTTTCAGTATTTTCCTTCACAAAAAATTGCTTGTTATTCAAAGTGCTTATGTGATTTAGACTGCAGATAAATAGACTGTTTGGTGTAATGTTTAGTGCAGTAGGTGGTGAACAAATGGAATCTATAGTGACATTAGATTGCTGGGCTCCAAAGGAGGAAAGCAGAGCGTGCAGTGCCTGTTGGTGAGGGTGCTCTGTGTCTCCACTGGACTCCCTCTCGTGGTGTCAGGCGACATTCTTCACCCTGTCTCAGGACAGAAGTGTTTGCTTGTATGATTAAAGTCTGGAGATGCTAATTCTACCTCCTCATTTCTTCAGTGGGTCAATGTGGTAGTCAGGATCCACTGATAGCCGTGTGGCAAGCAGAGGGTGTCTCATAGGAAAAGTGTTACAAAAACATTCTTGGAAGCATTCATAAGTAGTAGTATTAATAGTTGAGTGAGTTCTAGAGAAAAAATGTAATATGAGATTAAAAATTAACCAAATAGAGTTTTTTAATTGAAATAGAATTATACCACTTTCCCTACTCATTTTCTTCTCTCCAGCCACTCCCAGATATTCTTCCTCAAACCCTACCTGTTTTCCCTCCACTCTCAAGTTCATAGCCTCTTTTTCTTTTATTGTTATCATGTGTGTTTTCACAGATATGTGTGTGTGTATATATACATATAAACTCAGCAGGTTGTACATGCATGCGCGCACGCGCACACACACACATACACATGACCTGCTTTCTATTTGTTGTTAGTATGTATTTGATTTCAGGGTTGACTACTGTTATTGGACAACCAATAATAGGGCTCATTCCTGGTAGAAGCTAATTTTCTTCTTCCAGCATTCGTTAGTTGCATTGTAGTTCTCTGTGTAGGAGTGGGGCACGTTGGGATTCCCTCCCATCCACATTAACATGGCCATTAATAGTGCCATTTTCCGGTCTTGTTTATTCAGCTAGGAGAGTCTGATAGCAGATTTCCTGGTGTTCCAGCTTTTATGATCTCTCTGCTGAACCACTGATACAGGATCTGTCATGTAGATGTAACTGTTGGGTCAGGCCCCCCTGTCTCAATTAGGGTTTCTATTACTGCGATGAAACACCATGACCAAAGAGCAAGTTGGGGAGAAAAAGGTTTATTTGGCTTACACTTCAGCATTGCTGTTCACCACTGAAGGAAATCAGGGCAGGAACTCAAAACAGGGCAGGATCCTGGAAGCAGAAGCTGATGCAGAGGCCATGGAGGGGAGCTGCTTACTGACTTGCTTCCCTTGGCTTGCTCAGCCCATCTTCTTATGGGTCCCAGGACCAGCAGCCCAGGAATGGTATAACCCACCTCCCCCCTTAATGACTAAATGAGAAAATACCTTACAGTTGGATCTCAAGGAGGCATTTCCTCAGCTGAGGCTCCTTCCTCTCATGACTCGATAGCTTGTGTTGACATAAACCCCCCAGTACACTCCCCAACAATCCATCATTCTACACTATGTGCAGTTGTGGTTTTCTGGGATGGTCTCCTTTTGCTTTACAGAGAGGTGGCTCATGCATCACATGTAATTATTTTCAATATATTTTATAATGAATGTTGCCTTTCTTTCTTTAACTTCTGTAATACCTGTTTTAGGACTGAAGGAGTTATCCCCTCTTCCCCTGAATCTCAAACGTTTATACAAAGAGACGCTAAACATCGAGCCCATCTTGATAATCATTTCCCCAGGAGCCGACCCTTCTCAGGAACTTCAAGAGCTTGCTAATGCTGAAAGAAGCAGCGAGTATTACCACCAGGTGGGTGGGACTTCCCTGTTCTGCCCACCCCAGACCCTAGGTCCTAGCAATGAATGGGTAATTAAAGAACAGTGCTGAAAGGCTTCCTTATCCAGAACTCAAGACTGCCAACAAGAGTCTAGTGAATGTCCTTAAGGACCGTGAGATGGGAAAATTATTCTGATTCATCCAGATTAGCCCAGTGACATCACCAGTATGTTTTTAAAGGGAAGCAGGTGATTGTGAAGGTACAGACTGTGAAGAAGGAGGGGGAAGGCAGGAGGGGAGAAAAGATTCATTGCCTTGATGGTAGATCAGCACAACTTCAGGCTTCCAAAATCTCCAAGGCCACTTGAGGTAAGGCACTAAACATTGTGTTTGCTTGTCAGAGCACAATAGGGAATGGATACATCTGATGAAAGTTTGAAAAGGACTTTAGAATTGTTAGATGCTTTCATAGCAAATGCCGTAGTGTTAACTTGGAAGTTCCTTGACTTAAAAGCAAAGAAATGCACAAATATTTTGAGCAAAATCTACTGAGTACCATACTGTTTTTCTTAGAGTGAGCTTTGTTCATTCTTATCATCTTTCAAGTCAATGTGCATACAGGTTTGAATTTATTAGTCTATTGTTAGTTTTTGGAAAGTTATTATATCTCTTTCATTAAGATTTATGATTTAAAACACTATGATTTGAAAATT
>LOJH01009457.1:7859-23891 GCA_001685095.1 Ellobius talpinus
CATCTCAGCCAGCAGTGAAACAAAACACATATGAATAGGCAAGAATGAAAACCCAGTTCAGCTCCCTTTAGGGTGGATAAAACTTGGGGATACTGATGCCAGGCTGTTTATTGTTAGCATATTGACACACGAGTACAATACAGGCAAAAGTTTCTTGGTGTAATACAATCCCCAGTGAAGGAGGCATAATTACATTGAAACTCAACTCAAAGTATGTGTCATTCCTGCCCAGGATTTGGGTTCTAGGGATGGACTATAAGCATTAGTTTAAGGGGCTATGGAAGGATCTGAAATTGTCTTATCATACAGACATTAAAGCAGTCATTTGAGCGATTATCCACCTCCAGTCCCAGTTGACGAATCCCCTGGCTATGTAGATAATGTTAGGGTCATTTAGACTACTAGCTATCTCTGGTCCTGGTTGTGGGATACAGACTGGCCCTACAGACAATGCAGATCATCAGGCCACTAATTCCCTCCAATTCCCAGTCTTCTATGTGGAAAAACAGGTTATTGTCTTTTGAAGGGCAGTCCTGCATGGCTAACATCCCTGGTTTTCCTGCTGATCTCTGAAACAAGGCTCTCTGTGTCCCCAACATATCAGATTTATTTGACTTCACACAGCAAGAGGAACTAACAGAATAGAATATTCTATGCAAACACAAGACATACACATTTTATTCAGCAGCACAAGGAAACTTTTCAAAATTAGACTCATCATGTAACACAAAGGAAATCTTTACAAACACAGAAAGATTGAAATCACGCCTTGTATCCTATCTGACCTCAATGAGATGAAACAACATTGACAGCAAATAAATCTCTGGTAAATACACAGACTCTGACAGTTTAAACAATCATTAGAGAATGAGAAGTGGGTCAAAGAGGAAATCGAGAAAGAAATAAAAAAATATTATTGGAATTAAGAAACAATGAAAACACAACAAAATCTCTGAGACACATTGAAAGCAGTCCCATGAGGGCATTTTTTGGCCATATAATTGTGTTCTCTCTGATTTTTTGTATTCATGAAGCAACTCATAAAATGGAGAAAGCTGATTCAAAGCAGTTTACAGTAATAAATAATAAAATGAGAACAGAGATTACTGAAATAGAAACAAAGAAAACTATACAAACTATTATCAAATCTAAGAACTCATTCCTTAAGAAGATAAACTAGAATGTTGACCCAACTAACCAAAGCAAAGAGAGGACCCAAATTCTCAGAATCAGAAATGAACAGGGAAACATTTTAAAAGACAACAAAGACATTCAGAACATTGTTGGAGAATGTGTTTAAAATTGTGTACTCCACTGAGCCAGAAAACTTAAGAGAAATAGATGAAGCTGTAGATTCAGCCTACACAACAAATTAAACCAAGGCTAAGTAAACAACCAAAATAGACCTAACCCATAATGAGGGAGGAGACAGAAAGAGTGATAAAAACCTTCTAGAAGAAAAAATTTCAGAGCCAGAGTCACAGCCAAATTTTACCAAATATTTAAAGAGACTTTAATCTACAGCCTATACTTCTTAAACTACTTAGACATACAAACAGAAGGAACATTCTCAAACTGTCTGTGAAGGCAATATCATTCTAATACCAACACCAGGTATAGACACAACAAAGAAAGAAAACTACAGGCCAAAGTTGAACACAGACTGAATAATATTCACTAAATACTTGCAACCAGAATACAGAGATACATTAAAAAGATTACTAACCATAACCAAGTGGGTTTTATCCCTTAAATGCAGGGATGGTTCAACATACACAGATACACAGCATATAAATGTAGCAAACCAAATAAATTGATTTAAAAATAAAAAATTCACAAGATCGTCTCAATGAATGAAGAAGAAGCCTTTGACCAACTTCAACCTGCCTTCATGGTAAACATCTTAGACAATGCAGGGCTAGAAGTGAAATACCTCAAAACAATAAAAACTGTATCTGAGAAACCCTGAGCCTACATCTTCCTAAATGGAAAACTGTCTAAAGTCAGGAATGAGACAGTGATATCCATTAACCCCTGTTGAGGATTGGGTTGATCAACAGAGCCTTTTGATGAGGCCCTAATATATGGAGAAAAAAATTGCTTTTTCCCCCCTCAAATCCCAGGAATATCCTTGCCAGAGCTAATAACAGCTGGGGCCAGGGCACAAGGAACTTTTCCCTGAGCACTCAATGAAAAGAAAGGAACACACCTCCTACTATAAAACCAAGAATATACTTAGCATAGCTGCTAATGACCTGGGCACAGGGACTATGGGAAGCTGTGGCTTCAGTTCCTGTGATCCCAACACTTTCCACCATAAGGGGTTACTTACTAGTTATCATTTCCAGGGCTTCTGTGTGTTCAGTCTAATATTTTTGAGATATCTTGTGTCCTTATGCAACATTGCTTGATTAGCTTCTTGTCAATGATTTCCCTGATGAAAGATTGCTTCTTCTGGCTCTGTCCCATTGCTTTCCTTGAAATAGTAAAAGTATGCTGTACTTCTTAATAACTTAATAATATAGCTGCCCCAGGTCAATCCCAACTTGTTTTCAATATTGTGATTGAAGTACAAGCTGGAGCAATAAGGCTAGAGAAGGAAATTAAATGACACACAAGTAAAAATAGACACACTATTCATCTTTGGATAGTTCACGGTATCTTTCATTGCAGATCCAGAACATTCTATCAGTAAGCCTCTAAAACTGATAAACAAATTGCAACATGGCAGGGTGGCGAAGCACCTTCCACAAATCCAGAAATTGGTAGCTTTCCTGCAGTAACAACGAACACACAGAGAAGGACATTATGGACACACAATAGACTGAAAGGAAGTAAAAAAGTGAGTAATAAACCTACCCAAAGAAGGGAAAGAGTTCTACAATGATGATTTTAAACCTCTTCAGAAAGAGGAAAAACAAACAAACAAGAAACTAAAACGGTTGCACATCCATGTATTGGTACCATCAATTTTGTGAAAATGACCATTTTACCAAAGACTATTTATAGATTCAATGTTATATGGAAGACCCCATCTTATTTCTAACAGAAAAAGAAAAATCTATTCCAAAATTCATATGAAATCACAAAAGACTTTGGATACACAAAGCAATCCTGAGGAAAAATAACAATGCTGGGCAGATTACCATTTCCTATATTAAGATATATTACAGAGACAAGATAATAAAACAACATGATACTGGCACAGAAGTAGACATGAATAACAATGGAACAAGACTGAAAACTCCAAACAGGAGTACACAAAACTTCAGTCAGTTAATATTTGGCAAAGATGTCAAAAACATAAGGTGGAGAAAAATATATCTTTAGTAAATGATGTTGGGGAAATGGGATGTATACATATAAAAGAATGAAATTAGACCCATTTCCATCTCCTTTCACAAAAACCATTTCAAAATGGATGAAAGGACAAAATATAAACCAAGAAACGTTGAAACTGCTAGTAATCAGATTGATGACTACCTTAATTGTCGTCACAGAACCTTCATCCTTTAGCTGATGGAAGTAGATGCAGAATCCATGGCTAAGCATTGAGCTGAGCTCCTGGAGTCCAGTCATAGACAGGGAAAGGCAATAATGTGAGCAAAGGGGTCAAGACCATGAAGAGAAAATTTAAAGAAACAGCTGACCCAAGCTAGTGTGAGGGCACTGACTCCAGACTGACAGCTGGAGAACCTGCATAGAACCAAATTAGTCCCTCTCAATGTGGGTGACAATTGTGTGGTTTGAGTAGATTGTGGGACCACTGGCAGTGGAACCAGGGTTTATCTCTAGTGCATGAACTGGCTCTTTGGAGCCCATTCCCTACGGAGGGATACCTTACTCAGAGGAGATACGGGGGAGGGGGGTCCTTGGTCCTGCCTCAAGTGATGTGACAGACTTTGTTGACTTTTCATGGGAATACTCATAGTCTTTAAGGCTTAGATGGGGGATGTCAGGGAAAGGAGGGAAGTGGGAGGAGGGAAGGGAGAGGGAACTGGAATTGGTACGTAAAATAAAAATATTGTTTTAAAAAAGAAAGAAACAGGGACTAGGGGCCCTTTAGATAGAATAGACCTGAAAGCCTCCTCATATGGAGTGATGTTCATGATAAATTAAGTTGCCCTGCAGGCTTCCAGAGGAGGGAGGGAAGCTCTTACTCAGATATAAAACCTGTGAACTACAACAATGACAAACAAGCCCCTGAAAGTGCATTAAGGGCAAACAAGCCTTGGTAGTAGTCAAAAGTTCTGTAATTGCTCAGCTATGCCTGGTACTGGAAACCTAGCTCCTTTCTCAGTGCTAATAAAGTCATGGACCTTGGAAAAGAACATACAACTACCACCTTATTAGACCAGCATAATCCCTAAAGATCATTTGAAAAGATACTCCTCAGTATAGTTCTCAATAAGTATTTATACTAAACTATCCTTGAAATTTTCTATAGTACCGTAAGAAAAAAATTAACATGGTCTAGGCGATAAAAATATTACATTATAAAAGAGTAATTAAAGGTATGTATTTTCCATTAGTATCGACAATGTTTTATTAAAAGATAAACATTTAGTTTGAGAAGAAATAATCTTAGACAAAGCTGTCTTGGGAAGAAAATTATAAAATGATGTTCCAAAGACATGAGGCCCTTTATAGATAAAAGCTTACTGTGTCACTCTATAGTTAACAAGAGACCATGCGTCAAGTTTGTGAGGAAATGACAGTGATTCCACTTCCATGGGGAAACAGAAGTCACCTGGAAGTACAATTTCCAACACCAATTACTAAATTAATTTCTGCCAAGTTGATTAATATACTTAAAAGTTGATTCTGTTGAAATGTCTATCAGTTTCATAACGCTGATCATATTGTCTGAAACGCCAAATTATTGAATTGTATAAATGCACAAGAGTGCTCCCCAGATAAAGGCATTCACTTGCTGTAACTTGACAAATATATTCAGTCCCTGGGACTCAGATGGTGGAAGGAGACAATGAATACAAACTGGAAATAGTCCTCGGACCTCCACACATCTACCCATCCACATACATACATACATACATACATACATACATACATACATACATACACACACAATTTATTCCATCTAAAAACATAACTTAGCTTTAACAGATAACTCTTTCCTCACTGTATAAAGGCTGTCCTTCTGGTGTGGACAGTGTGGACAGTTGTCTGTATTCTGTCAATTATGTTTTAAATAAACGCTGATTGGCCAGCAGAAAGTGTAGGCAGGACAATCAGCCAGGAAGTAAAGGTGGGTCAAGGAGAACAGGAGAATTCTGGAAACAGGACATAGTCTTGACCAGCCACAGAGGAAGCAAGATATAACTACCTCGCTGAAAAAGATATTAAGCCATGTGGATAACATAGACAAGAATAATGGGATAATATAAGTTATAAGAGTTAATAAGAAGCCTGAGCTAAGGCGAATCAGTTTATAACTAATGTAGACCTCTGTGTGCTTTCCTTAGGACTTAATGACTGCGGGAACTGAGCAGGACAGAAAACCTCAGACAACATTCCTTCCATTTATATATATTATATATAATATTACAGAGTTGCTTTCTGAAAGAAAAATGTCCCTAATAAAAATAGAAATATACTTGAAAGGAATTTTTGATGCAAAGGTAGGTTTTAGTAATGTACAAACCATCATTCTGCCAGTAATAGTACACTAAAACTTAAATATATTTTAGTTGCATATTATAGTAATAAATACATGATAAACTACAACGAAAAAGACTACAATTTTATCAAAGTACATCTTAAATAGTAGATTAACGCTAAGATGATTGTACTAACTTGAAGACCATGGTAGACATGCAACTACACTGCAGATATGTAGATGTAAGAGAGACGATGAGCAGTACTTTATGGGTTTAAAGTCAGCGTCTCCCTCTACTCTTCAATGAACAGTAGAGTATCAGCGAGTTTCTTTACTGAAAGCCATTGGGTTTGAGATGCACAGACTCCAAATGATCTAACACCATGTGCAACTCCAGATTTTACTCTCCAGTTGAAATTTTGTTTTTAGACCATGCATACTGAATTGTTTTTCATTTGTTATACATCTATGCATAGGCTGCCTCTTCAGGGAAATAAAACAGCAAAGAGGAAATTTGGAGATAGATTGCATTTCATAAGCAGAGTAATGAGATCCCGTCTCACAAAAATTCAAAACTGTGGTAAGTGCTTCTACCCAGGCATGAAGAGACCCAGGCAGCATTGTGAACCTCAGACAGCATAAAATGCTGTAACTACACCAAGCATCCCATCAATCAGAAAAGGTGGCTCCTCATTACTTTTAGTGTATATTGACCAGAAAATTTTGGTTCAATTCAACTAAGCTACAAACAAATTTTTATTATTGTTATTTGGGTTTCTTCCTGAATACCCCAACTTTATTGCATCAGAACACCTTAAATTATATTTTGATAATAAAAGCATTTTATTAAAAAGTCAAACAATTGTGATCTTCACAGAAGTGCTACAGTACTTTTAAACCCATTGCCATATCTTTATTTTATTAATTCTTACACATTTTACCTCTGGGTTATTAAAAGAATGGTGATTTGATTTTAATCAAGCACTTTATTCAAAAGTAACAGCAATGAGTGTTAAGTAATGGTGACCGCACGGTAAGTGGTATGAAAGCATCCTCTGTAAGCAGAAGAATTCACTCCAGAGAGCTCGTGACTTCAGATCCATTGATACATCTCTGTCTATGCATGTGGCTTCTAGGCACCTTCATTTTGATGCTTGGGCCACTTCACTTTTACATTAGGAGTCACTGGGCTATGCAGCTAAAGACAAGCTGCTGTCTCTAGCTTCCCAAGTATAAAAAGATACTTTGTTCATATTTCATGCCTCACCAAACTTTTGAATATATACTTAACTGATTTACTCCTTTAAGTGAATTAAAGGTCATTTAATCATGATTATGACTCATTTGCTCTAATTCATTTTGCTCAGCAGGATTCTGGAATATAGAGAGTGAATCAGCAGAAAGTCGCTTTGTATAGCACCCTTTCCCTTAAGTATATACTAGTTCTTTACAATGCACAGACCCTACACTGGATTACATAGCAGGACAAAATTAAAGAGAAGAAGTGGGTTGGTTCAGGGATACAGATAAAAACCAGTTCCGAGCAGTGTGAACATTAACATCTGAGCTTTTCTGCTTTGAATTGGCTATCAGAGAAAAACAGCGAAACTATTGTGGCATTACTAGACTCCAAAGCAATGCAATGAATTTCTAGTAAAATAGCAGAAGCTACATATCACAAGCAATGACACTGTTTATTGTAATTAAGAAACCTGCTGACATAAGCGGTGCATGTCAGTGGCCCTTGCCCACAGCCAAAGCAGATCGAACCTGAAGTAGCTGATTGTGAACGAGTGGTCATGAAGTGAAAAGCTCTCTGAGGCAGAGAGTAAAGATGCTAGAAAAACCCAACCGACAATATGAAGATCTCATTCTATTCTAAGCTCTCATTACTGGAAGGATAGCAAACGGGAGTTCATATTGTTCTGGGCTCTATTTCTTGTAAACATAAGGTCTGATTTAAATTAAGCCAAATAAAACAGAAAAGAGCCTTTGAATATATTGCCTTGTCTCACTTCCGATCTTCTGCTAGGCTTGTGACCTAACTGTCATTAGCTCCTGATGAAATGCACTATATTCCCTATAGTGTAATCTAATGTAATCTAGAGAGGCAGAAATAGGTGATTATAATAAACAAACAAATGCTATCATGGTTAAAAAAAGCCTGATAATTACACTTGAAGAAACTAAAAAATTGTGGTACAAAGTAAATCTATATAAACTTATAGATTTGATTCTATATGATTTATTTTAATTTAATAGTGGTTGATGTTTATACCAATAAACTTGAACTTTTTGTACTTGTTGAAGAATCATAACATTATTTCCAAATAGTTATTTTTTCTTTAGGGAGTCACATAGTTTCTCAGAGAAAGTACTAGTTAAGCAAGACCCCACTATCCAGTAGTCTGCAGGCTAGGTAAGGTTTCTCAGCCTCTGCTCTGCTTTCCCAGTTCCTATTGCTAGGTTTCAAAATAAAACACCTCTGAAGAATTATCACGCTAGTGAACCTGCTAGTGTGCCTTGTTTCCACTTCTAGAACTCAAATATAGAGAGAACACAAACATTCTTTTTAAATTTTGTTTTTACACAATAAAAAGGAGCATACATAGGCTCAACAGGTAGTAGGCAATGACTCTGTTTTATATAAAAGAAATTATCGCCTTGCATTGAGTTGAAAAAGACAATCGAATTGATGCAATCCAAAGTACAACTCAGATAAAGCCGAATTCAACTCTCTTTACAGCCATTGCTCTACCTGCCTTTCCAAATTATTATTATTTTTGTCTATTAGAAAATGTTGAAATCTGGTGCCAACAAGGGGGTTCAGTATGCGAAGACTGAAGATGGTAAGCTTGACAACCTGAGTTTCGTCTTTCCATCCACATGGTGGAAGGAGAGAACTGACTTCCACAGGGTGTCTTCTGACCACCACATGTGTTTGATGCTGTGCGTTTATTTGTTCTTCATAAAAGGTTACCATTTGTCCCTTCAAAATGAGTAATGAAAAGGTGACTATAGACTTAGCTGGTTTTCACTTGAAGTAAGCAAATTATGGACTGGCAAGATGGCTCAACAAGTAGAGGTGCTTGCTCCCAGGTCGGAAACCTCTGTTTATCTGTTTAACCCTGCATTCTACACGTAAAAGGAGAGAAACAACTCCTAAGACATGGCTCCTGTCCTCCACTCACACCATGGCACATGTGTGCCTGTATACACACACACAGAGAAGGAAGGAAGGAAGGAAGGAAGGAAGGAATATAAAATATAATTGGAATGTCTTCACAAGTGGCATATTTTGTCCACATGACACTCCAAACATTTGAGTTATCCATCTTACCCTTCGTCACCTTTTAAGGCACATATGCCTGTCTCTTTTGTCTGATTTTATTTAATTCATAGATGAGCAAAGAGAAAACTTGAAAAAGTTAAACAGTCCATCCAGGCTCCTAAAGCTTGTTGGTGGCTGTACTGGGCTAGTTCTCGGGTCTCTCCCGTCTCTGGGGACTTTCCTTTATCCACTCATTAAAAGTCTATATGGAATAAACTTAAGCAGCCATTTCAAGTTCACACACAGAAGTGATCTCTATAAAATGTATTTAAGTCACACAATAGGAACTGTCCCAGCCAACAGATTGAATTGTTCTAGTAGGAACACAAACTCATTTTGACATATCTTCACAGGGAAGCTCAGGCTTATTTCACCGTATGTGGAGAAATACACCACAAAGACAATAAACCCATAGAAAATCAAAAATCATATCACATATATATGTATATACCAATCACAAATACTATTATATTGTACATATATATCTCATACACACAAACACATATATCAGGTAGTAGATGTAAGGTGTATTTAGTAGATAATTAAAATATACGTTGTCTTTAGGTACAAATTACATTGTAAATTTGTATTGAAATCAGTGTATTATGTTAAACAAAACAGCTGGATTTAATTAGTTACAGCATTTGTAAATATATAAAGTAACTGATACACATAAAGGCTGAGAAATTGAACTAATTTCAGGAAACAAACAAATTAAAATATGTATAACACTATCTAAAGAACATGAACTTAAATCTGTAAGACAGATGATAGAAGTTGAAGTTTATAAAATTCTAACATATAATGCTGTTCTATAGATATATACCAGTCACCTTGTTTAAAGTGATTCAAGACTAAAAGTCTCACATTCTAATAAAGCATTAGAACTCACTTGAACATGCCTAGTGGAATAAGATGGTCTTTGCTGTTGCAGGAGGGTGACAATCTGGACCCAGGGCTCTTCATCCAGGTGACTATCAGTCAAAGCTCATTGCCTGTTCATAAGTCAAAAACCAGGGTGCTCAATTGAAATTGAAATCTGCCCAAGATAACACACCAGTTGGCTCCTGAATTTGATTCACATAAATGTGTTAAAGTGTTGCTTTGTCAGCTCTTTCTACTCTAGAAAATTCTATTGTACTGTATAGAAATCCTATAGTTTTATTTTTAAACCAAGAAAACCTACAAGCTTTAACATGCAGCTTTTTATTTATGGGATAAATTCCCACACAAACACACACAATTTTCTCTCTTGGGTACTTTCATGCATTTGTTTACATTTGCACTTTAATTCTGCAAGCATTAATAAAATATTTGCTTTCTGCCCCATAATTAAGCATAATAAAAGATAAAGCAGAAGATTCATAGCTGGACAGAAAGTGATTCATTATCTCTTCGGAGAAGGAGAATGAACAGGAGAAGTGATGTGAATCCTTGTATTTGTGGGACTGAAAGCTGCCTCTTCTGTCGAAACACATGTGCAAGTGGATAATTTATTTTAATTCTCATTTGCTTAAAAGAAAATCCAAATGCAAGCTGCAGAAGTTGTTTCAGAACTAGAAATATTGTGTATAATATTCCTAGAACATTGTCCAGGCACTAGCCAAATGGCTGATATGATCATATAATAGTCGATAAATCTGTTCTGGATAGTTTTATGTCTACTTGACACATACTAGACTATTTGGGTAGAGTGTCTCTCAGTTAAAAAAAATCCTCCTTAAGATTGCCCGTTGGAAAGTTTACAGTACGGTTTTAAAATTAATGATTGATGGGGGAGGACCTAGCTCACTGTGAGGGTTGCCAACCTTGGGCTGGTGGTTTGGGTTGCTATAAGGTAGTCTGAGCAAGTCATGGAAAACAAACCAATAAACAGGCTTTTTGATGGCCTCTGCATCAGCTCTGCCTCTAGGGACATTCCCTGCTTGAGTTCCTTCCTGATTTCCCTTCGTGAAGGACTGTTACTTTAAAATGTGAGATGAAACAAGCCCTTTGCCCTTCAAGTTGCTTTCCCCCCCCCAGTTTATCTCAACACTAGAAACCCTAAACACCAAAGCCTTGCCTTTTGTTTCATATCTTCTGATGTCATTTGGCTTTCTCCATCTCTTATCAATTGGCTGTGATATGAAGTAAGTATATAGCTGTTAGTTTCTCATTGGTTTCATAGTTACTTGTATTAACTTGACAGGTAATATTTGTATATAATCATTATTCCAGCATGGTATTCTGACACAAACACACATTGTTTAATGTTATAATCAAGGATGACATACATATTTCCTCAACTATTGATCATTTCTTCATGGCAAAACAGTAAAAATACTTCACTCTAGATTTTGTGAAATTCATAGTAGATTTTAATTATCTACTAACACTACTATACCCACTGCCTCATTTATAAGCTGCCCAAACTCTTATCTTCTAGTCTCTTATCTCACATTCCCTAAGCTTTGGTGGCCACTATCTACTCCCAACTTCATGAATCCAATTTTTTAAATCTTTTAAATTTATTTCTTTTGCTAGTATGAGCACATTGTGTTTGTGTGTGTGTGTGTATGTGTGTGTGTGTGTGTGTGTGTGCATATGTGGGTCAGAGGAAAACTTTGTGGAGTTATGGAGTTGGTTTTCTTTCCACCTTTACATGATCTTTGTGGATCAAACTCAGGTCACCAGACTTGCTCAGCAACAACCATCCCATTTTGCTACTCTAAGATCCATTTGTTTTAAGACCACATGCGAATTAGATTGAGGAATATCGGTCTTTTTATGCCTAGTTTTCAGCTA
Source organism: Ellobius talpinus (assembly GCA_001685095.1). Taxonomy (NCBI): domain Eukaryota; kingdom Metazoa; phylum Chordata; class Mammalia; order Rodentia; family Cricetidae; genus Ellobius; species Ellobius talpinus. The sequence goes on from LOJH01009457.1 coordinate 19,595, forward strand.
GGATAAAATATTCCAGCATCACTCACATTGCTGCATATGGCATTTATGGACTCATTTCCACAACTCTGAAAACTGCAGCCTTCCAAGGAATTTTCCAAGAATCCTTTTCCTGTGTTCACTCTCCCTTTCCTTAAAACCTGGTCTAGGATCTCTAGAACTTGGAGTCTCAAGTCTGTTATGGTGTGTCCCCAAACACAGTTCCCTTAGCTTTGATGAGACACAGTTCCTTTGCCATTCTTCTGTCTCTCTAGAGAGCTTTCCTGCCGTTCTCTAAAATGGATTCATCCAAGAGGATGTGGTTTATATATGTGCCATCCAAAGTATGATGGAATACTTGGGAGGGGAAGACAAAGCTATCACATTGATGGCCCGAGTCATCAGATCTGTCACTACATTGAGACACAGAATTTGTACAGTAAATATTATTTTATGTTCATTGGGACACAACATCCCACAAAGCATAGAGTCCAGGTTCTCACTTAGAGACATAGCAGCTACAAATATGGGATTGAGCAAAGTGCTGGACACTATGGATGCTTTACCTTGATTTTGTTTACATTTCTTTCACACAGGCTGTGGCTTTCTTAGTTCTCAGTGAAGTTCCATCATTTTATACTGCCTGGTATATTAAAAAGAAAAACACCTATGAAGGACACTATCTATGCATGTCAGATCCTCATGCCTGATGGGTAATGGGTTTGTTTTCTATTTTGTTTTTAAATATGTACCATTTGTGTATTTGCTGAGGAAAAATATAGAGTACAGATCAAATAAACCTTAATTTTGATATTTAATTTTGATGATGAGCTGTCTTTTTAAGCATATTAGTATACTAGTTTTGGGTTTTCTAAACAAAGAACACTATAAACCATCCAACATAACAGAGCACACGATGCTCCTACTTTAAGAGGCCTTCTGTGGGGTTAATACATTATTACATTATCAAAAACATTTTTGTAATTTTATACTTTTATTATATTATAGAATATGATTATCTTTTATTAAGCAGCTTTATTCATACCACTTCACCAATAAAGAATTAATAAAAGCCCTTGGTTATTAATCACATAAATTTCATTTTCAGTTTGACATTTACAAGAAAGCTGCCATGAGCTATATATTCTGAGTCTCTACAGCTGCATATGGAGCTGAGGTTCTCGGATACTGTAATCCACCCCTAAAACTCTTCCAAGGAAAAGCTACTGATTGATTAGTCATGTTTCCAAATCCTACAGCTACACAAATATGTAGAATGTGCACAATAAACAGTGTATGGCTTCACAATTCAAAACTTCCCCTTTCAAAAACTTTTCTATCTAAGAAATGCCACACATTTTTGGAAAAACATTTTTTATTCTCTGCATGTCTATTATTTTGCTGCCTTAGCTTTCTGAGACTTGCCCCATTTTCCAAGATTGAGTATCTACTATGTGAGACCTATTGTAGCATCGGCATTAATCTTCTTTATGATTATTTCAATACTGTAATAAGATTGAAAACAAATAGACCATATCCGCGGTTCTGTTGTAAGCACTAGGCATGTTTTACCATTGCTCACAGTCTTAAGCGCTGCGGCTACAAATATTCCAAATTCCTCCAGTTATGCAGAGTGCTCTCTAAACCTACAGCATCAGTCGTACTGGGGAACTTGCCAGAACCCCAGATATTATACTGGATTGTAATCTAAAGTCCCTAGAGACAGGCCTCATTAAATTGTGTTTTCACCAGAACTTCAAGTGACTGTAATGCGCAACTCTTGCTTAGATAGGTACAATAACACTCCTTACCACCTGGCAATAATAACTTTGTGTGGCTATCACAGCTCTCGTTTCTTCACAAGCATTCTAAGTAATTAAAATATATTAACCACATCTCACGTTCTCTGAAATGTGATATCTTGTACCTACTGTGAAAACAATCCAAGGGAGGCATTACTGAGATGTGTGGGCTGTTACAGAGCGTCCACTGAGGGCTGAACAGCCAGCTGCCAAGTAACAAGTGCCAAAGTGTAAATCCAGTCCCAAAGTAGATCAAATGTCACAAAAATAGAGCAGATAAACTACAGTTGTCATAGGACTTCCTGTAAAGACAAACCTTGTTCAACAATTCTCAGCAGGAAACATGGAAAAAGTGGCCAAGACACCAAATGTAGGATACAGCTAATCAAACATTTGCTCTAGCTCAGAGTTACTGTAGCAGCAAGGTAGGACCTTCCATGACACTGCGACAGCAAAAATAAATTGTAATTGCTGCCAAGTCTGTGGAGTAACACTAATACTCAGCAGGTTAGAAAAAATTAATTATAAGACATATAATATACAGCTTTCACAAAACAATCTGTTTAAACTTGTCAGTAAGTTCTCATTATTTATTTTTCTCAAAACAGAAACTAGAACCAATATCTATGGATATAAGCTGAAAGGACTATAACTTATCAAATAATGGCAAGTAATTAATAAAAAACAGGAACAGCAAAGGTATGTCTTCTTGGAAGTCTGTTGTCTTGATGAATTATAGGTGATTAAATAGGTGATGGTGACAGATAAAAACTGCTAGAAATAATTAGATAAAATTGCTAGATATATAGATAGATGATAATTTCTAAATGAAAGATTGCTGTGGGATAAACCTTCTGAACACTGAATATATGTTGCTCTCCTTGGTTCATAATAAGAGATGCTTTGGCTATAACAAGACAAAATAAATAGCTAAGTAGGAAACCCAAACGGAGATAAAGGGTGAAGATACATGGAGTCAGAGGGAGATGCCAGTCAGCCAATGGAGGAACAAGGAGTATTAGAGTGCCAGTAATGCCATGAGACACATGGCAAAACCTAGATTAATAGAAATGGGTTAATGGAAAGATAAGAGCTAGTTAGCAATAAGCCTGAACTATTTGGCCAAGCATTTTGTAATTAATATTAAGCCTCTGAGTGATTATTTAGAAGTGGCCTGTGGGAAAGTGCAGGAGAGTGAAACCTCTGTTTACAGATGATTGACAGGTAATAGATAGTAGATAGGTGATAAAAATAGAAATATGGATGGTGAATAGATGATGGTCATATAATCCATTGCTTGATAAAGATAGATGATTGATACATTATAGATACATGATTAGATGATAGTTTAATGACAGATGATAGATAGATAGCTGGATAGATAAATAGGAAAGCAGATAGATAAGTATTTTTGGTCCTGGACCTCCCTTACACATTCAAGCTGAGCACTCCACCACTGAGCAGAATTTCTAATTCTCAACATGTTATATTTTCAATTATATATATATTTAGCAGCTACACCAGGAAATAAAGAATAAATTATTTTATCTATTGAAGATTTTCTGCTTTCAAGTTATAAGAACTTGCCAATCAGTAAGAATAAGCTACTTACTGGCCGCATTTTAATGTTCACATTTTTTCCATGAGATAAAAATTCTTGTCTCCCCACCATAGTCTAAGCCTTTCTCCTTTGAAAGTGCCATGAGACTTCTACACATTTAATACAGATTAATTGTTTTATTTAAACTTTACCTCGGATACTCTTTAAATTTTCTACAAGCCCATGAGAAGCACAATAAGGGCTCAAACATTCCGTGCCCTAGGATGATTTGGAATGGAAGACTTGGGTTTTATGGCTTTGCATTGACTAAATAATTATAGTTGAGAAGATATGTCAGAATTCTTAGTTTACATATTTAAACCACATGGAAATGCATGTATAATTCAGCACACATGTAGACAACATAAACTATGTAAAAAATGCACAATCATCCCTCTGTGGAGAAACTTTCAGGCCCTGTAGAGATGGAAAACCTTCCTCTCTCAGAAATTGTTCATAGTGGGGAATATCAGCGCCTCGCCGGGGGGACAGAAGGTCATGGCTGCTGTGAGCTGAGGAGGCAAAGTGGCTGAGTCAGCTACATGGAATGGTCAAAACCAGTGCTCTGAAGGCTTAAAAAGCGGGAAAATGAGGGTAAATGTTAGCAGCATTTTGCAGCAAGGTCATTAGCCTGCAAAACCAACCTCCAGCAAAACTGTCTCCAATTGCATCACTTACAACCAGACAAGACCTTCTGTTTTTCAGAATTCCATAGAGGATTATTCAGTACTAGGAAAGCGTGTGAATTGAACGATGCTTTTCTCTTACTTGTCTCCTGCATATGGACCTCACAACATTTCACATGCATTAAGAGATAGAAGATGAGACTCCTAAAAAGGGTCTCCTCACTTTTATCTATTACAAGAAATCACATACTCTTTTTCAAAAGATGAAGAAGATATTGGACCAAAAAACATTA
>LOJH01009458.1:7597-26143 GCA_001685095.1 Ellobius talpinus
ATGAGATCTGGTGCCCTCTTCTGGCCTGCAGGCATACATGGAGGCAGAATGTTGCATATATAATAAATAAATAAGAAACTATATTCTGAAGAACTAGAAAATTCAAAAATCTTTTAAGAAAAATCCAAGAAAGTTTAGAAAACTCACGTTACACCAGGATGAAGATTGTATTTCTTTTTTCCAAACCTTGTTTGCTGAGCAAAGAAATCATAGCGCTCAGACTTTTTCCACATGTAATAGAATGCTACACATTCACCAACTGATCTTGTTCGCACCTATAAGAAACAAACACTTGTTTTTTTAGAATAGTCTTCTTAACAGGGCCTCTTCAAGAAAAACTTCTCAAGTCTATCCTAGATAGTTTTACATCAACTTGACACAAGCTACAGTCACTGGGAAGAGGGACTCAACTAAGAAAACACCTCCGTCAGACTAGCCTACTGACCAGTCCGTGGGATATTTTCTTCACTGATAGAAATGGTGCCAACCCTGGGCAGGTGGTTCTGAGTTATCTAAGAAAGCAAACTGGGCAAGCCATGAAGAATAAGACAGCAAGCAGTGTTCCTTCACGGATGCTGCTGCAGTTCCTGCCTTGACTTCTTCAGCGACAATGAGGTACTACGATGGGAAGGTGTAAGTCAAATAAAACCACAGCAACAGGAACTCTAAGACAGACTGGAAAAAAAGAAGCTACTCCTTAGTTAATATACATGGCAAATGAACATGATATGCACAAATATGAATACAACTGTGTTGAAAACTATTCTTTCTAAATCCACTGAGAAAAATAACACATCAATAACTATATATTTATCATTCTGGTTTTTTAGTTCAAGGATAGCACCTTTCTAATATTTTACAATAAAACAAGCATTTCTCTACTGCAAATAGGAGTGACAATTAGGTTAAAATGAATCCAAAGAACAAATGCTTTTTACTCAGACTATCTAGGGAATATAAATTTAAATTTTTAATAAATAATTTACCACAATGAAGCATGAAATCAGATCTGAATCTTGTAGAAAAATCAATTCAAAATGAATCAAAGGCCTTAATGTAAAATCTGAACCTCTGAAACTGCCAGAGGTTAAAACAAAACAAAACAACCCCCCCCCCCGCAACTTCTGAATGTATAGGTGCAGGTGAAGACCTTCTATAAAGGGCTCTATCAATATAAGAAACAAATCAAAGAATTGAAAAATGGGACTGCTTGAAACTAAAAGCTTCTGCACTGCAAATGAAACTATCAGCAGAGTAAAGAAACCACTTGCAAAATGAGAGAAAATTTTTGCCATCTATTTTTCTGAAGTGGATTAATTACATAGATTATATAATGAACTCTAAAATGGCCAATAAACACCAAATACTCAGTACTGTACCAGATTTGAAAATATAAGGTCCAGCTCATCACATTCATGAAAAGTAAATGTTCATGAGTTTTTATATTTATGCTGAGACTTTATTGTAATCTCCCCACAAAGGTACTAAATTTTTTCCTTATTATGTAAAATGGTGGGTTACTATTTAAAATCCTATGAGAATTCTGTTGTTTAAAAAAAACACCTCAATTCTAGCACTTGGGAAGCAGAGGCAGGCAGAAGTCAGCCTGGTCTACATAGTAAGTTCCAAGATTGAATTTGGAAAATTTGAAATGAAATTTATACTCTGGCAATGCTAAAGTATGCATGGGCAGCCCATATATGGCAGTTTTGTTGAACTTGTCCATATTGGGTTTCATGGTCCAACCTGATGATGACAACTGACCAGGTTTCTTCCTCAAGAGGGCACCATATCTAATTACAGATGGTTGTGAGCCACCATGTGGTTGCTGGTGAATTGAACTCAGGACCTTTGGAAAAACAGGCAATGCTCTTAACCTCTGAGCCATCTCTCCAGCCCAAGACAGTCAAGAGCTAAATAGTGCGACTCTATGTCAAAACAATCAAAACAAAAACCCAAAGGCTGACAATATGTCTCAGGTACAGGTACTTGCGGAGGACACTAACCACTACACAAAATTGTACTCTACTGCATGTGCACTCACATGCCCCCCCCACTCATGAATAAGTATAATAAAAACCCTTGAAAAGAATTAAATGCTCAACTCTGAAAGTTATTATTTAGCTCTTCAGGATATATACTGTATGACTGATATTTATAGGACAGCAAACCATCATCTAAGGCTATTGTGATAGATACCTCTGAAAAACATAAGAATATGATTTAAGATCATTTAGGAATTACGTAACCATAAAAAAATATTTTAATCAAAGGCAGTAAGATGGTTCAGCAGGCTAAGGTGCTTGCCTGACAGTCAGAGTTCAATCCCAATGCACCATGGGGAAAAGTGACCAAGAGACTGACTCTAGAAGGGAAAGGAGACCGGCTCCAGAGCTGCCCTTTGACATGCACACTATAGCACACTCATATACATCACACCATTATTTTCACTGTAAATTTGATGTTAAGAATATTTTAAGATTTAAAAAAAAACTTTAAAGAGGTATTTGCAATGGACAGCTGCAGGGAGGCAAAATTTTTTCTTCAATGGAGTGACAGGTTCTATTAACCACACTCAGAGGCAGGCTCCACAATCGGTAGCAGTCAACTAAGACAAACTGAGACTCCATGGGTGCTGTGTTTGCACCACTGGCATGCGTGCGCATGCACTTAAAAAGAGGGAAAGAACATAAAATTGGTTGGGTAGGATTTGGGAAGACTTAGAGGAGGGGATAAAATATGATATATATTGTATAAAATTCTCAAAGAATGAATAAAAACACATTGTTTAAAAAATGTATAATCCTTTCCCAAGAATCCACAAGGAAGGAAGACCCCAGCTAAGACTCCTAGCAATAGTGGAGAGGGTGCCTGAACTGGCCCTGTAGTCAGATTGGTGACCACCCTAATTGTCATCACAGAACCTCCATCCAGTAACTGATGGAAGCAGATGCAGAGATCCACAGCCAAGCACTGGGCTGAGCTCCTAGAGTGCAGCTGAAGAGAGAGGAGGGATCATATGAGCAAAGGGAGTTCACAGACTCTGGATTGACAGCTAGGAAACTGCATGGGACCCTCTAAATCTAGATGAGAGTTACTGTGGTTTGGGCAGTCTGTGGGGTCCCTGGCAGTGGGACCAAGACTTTTCCTTAATGAATGAGATACCATGCTCAGCCTTGATACGGGAGGAGGGGCATGGTCCTGCCTCAACTTGGTTTGCCAGATTTTGCTGACTCCCCAAGGAGGTCTTACCGGCTTTGAGGAGTGAATGTGGGAGGAGGGGAAGGAGAGAGAACTGGAGCTGGTATGCAAAACAAAAAAATTATTTTTTAATACAAAAAAAAGAGAAATCACCTGGCAAATATGTCAGGCAGTCTATGTATGTTCATTCTAAGTAGTTGAAAACCAAAAGATTATAATTTTACAAAAACTCTAAATAAATTATTACTTACTTTATTAGCCTGGATCAGATGAAAATCTTTTCCATAGGCCTTAAGTCCTTGTTCAAAATTTCTACACTCTTCCTCTGTCCACACAGATAATTCCTCTGACAAAATGAGGGGATAAAAAGCAAACTATTAAATATATAATAAAGAAATTGAAATAAAAAATGTAACTTCTGGCAAAAAAATTTAACTTGCCCTTGAGTGCTAATGTTGGTCATTGCAAAAGATAAAAATTCCCAATTTAATAAAAATTGGTCCCTAACTCTCTAATCTCAAATTTGGGCCACTTATTGCTTCTTTGTTGTGGAGACAAGGTCTTGCTATAGTTCCAGCTAGGCTTCCAACTTGTAATGCTTCTACTATGAGCCACTTCCTCAGTTCTCGGTTCAAGCCTTCAGCTTGCTAAGTTCTCACTTTGGATTCTGCATGAAAGTGTGTTCTGCCCCCTACATCATCCTCTTTCCTCGTTTACTCATCAGCAAAAATATTTTGTTCTCCAAAGCTTCACCTCAAATCTCACCTTAATTAGATTATATACAGCTACAATAGGCCTTAAAAATATCCTCTAATTCTCCTCTGAAGATCAGCAACTATTTTTCAGCCTCCCCACCAGACTCCCAAGACCATGATGACTGAGACTCATGTGGATAGGTGCTCGGAGCTAAAGTGCCCTCAGACTGATGCCAAGTAAACAAATGACCCATCACTGTCCTACCTATAGATACACATAGTACTTTCAGTGCAGTGGAGGAGCCAAATTTAGAGTTTATCAGGAAAAACTCGGGTTTCAACTACAGCTTTATTGTTTATGAATTACACCTGCCTCAGCCACATTATAGTGTTTTGTGTACAGGTTATGTGCACCAAAGCACAACTTTATGGAACTGGTTTTTTCCTTCTACCCCTACATGGTATGGTTTCCAGCTATTAAACTTAGGTTGTTTTCAGTTTTAGTGACAACCACTTTGCCCACTGAACCACCTCACCAGCACAGTCTCACAATTTTAAAGTTAGGCAGTTTAAGTGTTATTTTACATAGCTCATAGGACTATTATAAAGCTCAAAAGAAAATCTTTAAATGTTTTGAAACTGTAAGGCATAAATTTTAGACTTTCGCTTAAATGCCCTAATTTTGTATAATACAACAATCTTAATCCCATTCCCTGTAACAATTTGAGTGACATTTATGCGCAATATCTACTGAAAGACTACAATTATTAAGCTGAAGACATATTTAGGTAAATAGCTTAAATTTAAAATTTCAGCCAAGTCATGAAACCAAAGTCTAGTATATGCTTACCTCGAGCTGCTTTGACATTAAATCTCAATCTTCTCAAGGCTTCTTCTGTATCAAAACTGCATTTAACCAATTCATATAAAGCCTAAAAAAGAAAAGGGTTCTATGTAAGACTCACAGACTACCAACAGTTCAGCCTGATGCTCGTATGTAAGAGCACATTTTTCTGAATCATCTGTTTATTTCTATGCTTTCTGGTCCTATTTTAGTGAAAGCAACATACAGAGCATCAAGGAAAAAAGATGAGTTCAATGCTAATCTTCTATGCCTCTCACTATGTACAACATAGGTTATGTAACCTGGTGACCAGAGTATTCCAGCAACAGATATCAATCTCATAAAATATCATTTTGTTAAAGCTGTAATTCTTTGTAGCCTTCTGAGATTCCCAATATAATTTTAAACAAATTGAGAAAGAAAAACAATGACAAACAAGGTTCTAAAAAATGCTGTTATAGTAGGTTCAAAGTAGGTATTAGCCTGTCCATATACACAATGGAATTATCTGTGATGAAGGTGCCAACTTCATCAAAAATGTGGAGTCTCATGGAGATAGAATAGGAAACAAAAAGCAGAAACCACATCAGTGATGTAAGCTGATTAACAGGAGGCCTTGTGCTGATTCCAATTTACAGAAGAGGAGTTCAGGTAGACAGAGCACCCACATTGAGCAATGGAGGACTGTCATTTATGAGGAAAACCCAAGCAATTTTTCCTGACTACTGTACCTGTTCGTTGTCTTTTATGTGAGATCCTTCAGGAATTGCTTCTACACCTTTCTCATCACCTGTTCTTCTAGATGCATCCTTAAGAAATACAATCACTTTATCTTCTGGTAAATATTCTGGGTCCCACAGAAGCTGATCATCATTTTCATATACTAAAGTCATAAACAAAACATTAATCAAAACTGCCAAAAGACATTATTTGTATAGAGACATAACAGTAAACAAATAACTCAAGTGTTTTTAAACTACATTTGTTTTCTTTTATATGTTGTGCACATGCCACATCACACATGTGGAGGTCAGAGAACCACTTACAGGAGTCAACTCTTCTTTCTTTCTTTATTTTTTTGAGATAGGATTTCTCTGTATAGCCCTGGTTATCCTGGAACTTGCTCTGTAAGCCACTGGCCTCAAACTCAAGAGATTCACCTGCCACCAGAGAGCTGGGATTGAGGGTGTGTGCAGCTACCACCACCTGTTGGGAGTCAGTTTTTAACATATAAACACCAGGGATCAAACTGAGGTCATCAGGCTTGGACCTCTGTTCTCTTGTCTTATGCGTTTTTTCTTATGTGTCTGCACATGTGCTAATCATTTCACATAAGTCACAACCTTTGAAAAGTTTAAGTTTCAACATAATTTCCAAGGTAATAAGAATAGTCTAAATCCCACCAAAATTTAAAAAAAAGGAATATGACAGTGCCTTATGAGAGTTCAAATGACACTGAAACCCCATAAAACTAAAAAGCAACAGCCTCAAAGTGCCAGAAATATGACAGTTCAGGAGGCATGACAAGTGCTTCCAAGAGCGATTTCCAAACCTGGTTACATACCAGGGTGACCAGGGTTGAGAAGAGGCCTGCTGGGTCTAACAAGGACATGAGGATGTAAGGACTGAAGCCGAGGCTGGGAAGGTTAGTGGGAAGTGAAATAAAGCAAAAGCTTTTGAGAAGTTTGGATGGAAGATGGAGAGGTATGACAGGAGGCAGTGAGGAAATCCAGTTGAACAAAGTTTGTAAGGCCTCAAAAGACTTAAACTTCAATAGAAAGGAAATCACTTGATGACTTTCAAAATTCCTTTTATTGAGAAAAGGAGTAGCAGCTACTTAATCTCCTGTCTATTAGGCAATGCATCAACTGTCTTCACATAAATTACTTTCTTCCTCCATCCATATACATGCACTTTTAAAAACTTCCTACCTTTTCCTGGTTCTCACAATATATACTCTTCTCTGAAATAGATCTCAAAGGGCAATATGTAGAAAAATATCCTTCTGCCATTCTTTATTCTGTTAGCATAATAAACACCCGAACTGAAATGTCGATTCCCTTGCTAAGTGAATTTGGACATAGTACTAATTTCTGTTCCCTGCTCAGGCTGTTCTGTGAAGAGAACCAACTCCTCACTCTTAAGTTTTAAAGGTGTCTCAGAGGAAATGAACGGGTGGGTGTCTGAATCCTAGCGTTCTCCATACCTCATTTAAACCTACGGGATAACACAAATTACCCACAAGACATTTCTGGAATCACTGATAATATTCTGCAAATCCTCAAACTGGGTAGAGGACCATCACCAGGTGGCGCCAAATGACAAAGTCCTTTAAGGATGAACAGATAGTTTTAATTCTGCCAGGGACCTCAGAATAACTCTGCATTTTAGACAATTACAGTATAGTCAGTAACGAGCACGGGGTGAGAGCAACAGAAGTCTCTCTAATTGACACTGCATAGACAACATGCACACAAATGTAAATTAGCAGGTGTTCAGAAAGCAAGCAGTTCACTAGTGTGTGAGCAAAGGGTAGAGGAGGAAAGCATATGGCATCTTATCAAAGACAGACTCAGCAGCCACTAAATGAGACCCCAGATTGCTACTTCACCCCAGATGAATCTGATGAGGCTGGTCAGCGGGCCATACTTAACTAGGTACTCACACTGCAATAGACTTAGAAAAAATCAGAGGAACCAAATCGAACGTGTTGTATAAGCAATAAAAACCACCAAAACCATCTTGCATATTCTATTATACATAGTCGGCAAGGACTATATAAAAGAATTAGGAGACAGCTATATATTCTGATTTGAGGAAAAAACAAATATTTGACACAAGACGCTGAGAGCTACAGTTATAATGCCACAAACCTCTGTAATCTAGAAAAATAGTTCCTAATGAATAAATGTATACTTATACATTGCCAATTTTATTCCATTTTTAATGTACAAGAAAGAATGTGATTGACTCAGTATATCTTAGCTATGAAAAGTTATGACATCAGCAGTGTCAAACAACACTGGAGCTCACCACAGACACATATTTTCAAAACATCACATTCACATAGCCTTCTAACACACAGCTAAGTGAACTGCTACAGGATGGGCATTCCTAATCAGAAAATCAAGTATTCTGGATAAAGGCTATTCAACCTGTCCTAAAGGCAGACTACATCTGCTCACTTCCCCATTTTCGTCACATCGGAAGTAAAACCAGGTGCTGTAGCAGTATGCCTATAATCTTAGGCATTAGGAAACAAACAGCAGGGCTGCCTGGACTCAGGAGTTTGAGAATATCTGGAAACAGTAAGACTCTGCCTAAAAACACAAACAAAACAACAACAACAAACCCAAAGCAGCCCCTTGTACTAGTGGACACTAACTCGGGGGGTGGGGGTGGGAAGGGCAGGGAGCTCAAACCCTGTAGCACGAATAATAAAAACCCAGAGACAGATATTGGAGTTCAAGCTGAAGCAGCCAAGCCACTAGAGAGAGGTTACCTCTACCAAAGGTCAGACAAAAGGGCGATTCTGCAATGTTCTCCACTCCACACTCCACTGAGTTCCTATCTCTTCCCCTTTATATTCTCATCTCCACCCAGCCACATTGCTCCCGTCTCCAACTCCCTGGTGCTGGGATTAAAGACCTGTGATTCCAAGTGCTGGGACTACCTTTGTGTGAGCTGTTTCTTTTAGACAGATTCAATCTTGTATAGCCCAGGGTGGCCTTGAACTCTTCCTCTGTCTCCTCCTGAGTGCTAAGATTGAAGGTGTATGCTACCATTCCTTGGCCTGTACGGCTTACTAGTAGGGCTGCTTTGCCCTCTGGTCTTCAGACAGCTTTATTTATTAAATACAAATAATACACCACTATAAAAGCCAAGTTGGGCTACAGACTGCAAGACCCAACCTCAAAGCAAACTCTAAAAACAAAAAAATAAATGTTCTGTGACCTTTTAACAAAGGATGCTTTTTATCTGGCCAACACCTGTTCAGAAACAGCCTTTTGCTGGACCCTGGGCTCAGCTGGCTGAGTACTTTCCTAGTATGATGAAGCCCTGGGCTTCAATAGTGCATAAAACAAGGGAATGGAGGCACAGGTCTATAATCACTTCTATAGAGTATGGTATGCAAATTACATCTCATTAAAGGTGTATATTGATAACCACTTACTGAAAACCAAAGCCAAAATTCTCATATGGTCTGAAGGGGACAGACACTAATGCCACTAACAAATAAACTATGAGCCAAGGCAAAGTTAAGTTTCCACCTATCTCTCTGAAAAGTGATATTTTTCTGGCAAGGCATGTGACTCAATCTGAGTCAATAGAGGCCTTATTCCAAAACTTGCTGGAACTCCAAAAGACAATGAGGTCTTCATTTCTTCTTGTTCTCTAGTTACAGGACTGTGTGAAGTTTAAGACAAGAGCTTCCAATAGTCATTTTAGGGAGGACCAAGCACTGTGCTTCTTTTACAGTGACCAGCTCTGATGGATGTGCTTCTTTTATTAGGGTTATTTAGTAGGTTGCAGTGTCCTTATCATATCTTATATGTAAATTAAGAGGCCAGGGCTAGTGGATGGCTCAGAGGGTAAAGCACCTGTGGCACAAGCCTGAGAACATGGGTTTAGACCCCCAGCACCCTGTGTGAAATCCAGAGTAGCAGTGAGTATCTGTAATCCAGGCACTAGGAGGAATAGAAAGATGCCCCCGGCCAGCCAGTCTAGCCAAACAGACCCTGTGTCTCAAGGTGAAAAGCCAACAGGGGAAGGAGCTCAAAAATGACCTCTGGCCTCCACATGAGCAAAAACAGGTGAGTGTACCCAGACATGAACATACACCACCACTCCAAAATCAGTCCATCACATCAAAAGCTCAGGTATGTAACATTACTATAACTCACCTTTTTCATTTTCTTTGTATCTACAAACGCCAACTGGAATCTCAGCTTGAAACATGGAGCCCACCATGATTTCCTATTTTAAACATAACAAAAAGATCTAGTGATACACATCTTATGTTCTTGTCTAGCTTCACTATCTTCTTGGGTAAACTCACTCTGCTCTCTGTCATAAAACCAATCACCTACCTCATGGCAGAATTGAGGATGAATGAGTTAATAATAGCTAGGAGCTTACATAGGACTGGATGGAAAATATTAATAATAATGGATGAGAAGTAATGTAAACAATATATACAAGATCTGGAAAAAAATTAGTAACAATGAGTTTTGATCAGCTAGTTAAAATAATTAAAAAAAAATCCTAAAAACCAGAAAATCAACTTTTGGTGTTTTTAGAGTATCTACACTTATGATTCTTTGCAATGGCAGCATTAGCACCACTAGGGAAATTGTTAGAAATTGAAGTCTTTAGGTCCCAACTTATACTTACTGAGTGGAAACTCTAGTGACAGAGCTCAGTGCTTAGCAAAGGCAATCCTAACTCACACTGAAGTCTGAGAAACAAAGCTTTAAGAAAAGGGGGAAAAACATAAAAGATCTATAAAAAGTGTGGCAGGAACTAAGTGGACTCACTTCCAAACCAAGTCTTTTTTCTTTAGGTTAGTGCCTGACTTTCTTTAATACAAAATGAAAAAGACCCACTTCCCTCAAAAGGCATTTAACTTGTCTCTTGAGAAAGGCAACTGGAGATCACCTCTGAGGTTTTACATGAAGTGGGGACCATCACAGATGGATCTGATATCTTCAAGTGAAAACATGGACATTAAAGGTATAAACATGTAGCCAAGCAGTGTGGCAAACGCCTTTAATCCCAGCTCTCAGAAGGCAGAGGCAGGAAAATCCCTCTGAGTTCAAGGCCAGTGTGGTCTACAGAGTGAGTTCCAGAACAGCTAGGGCCACACAGAGAAACCCTGTCTCGAAAAAACAAAAACAAACACCCACCCCCAAAGGTAGGAACATGCTACAGGAATGACTTGGAATTTGAAAGCTTCCTTGCTACTGCTAGTAACTTCTTTGTTTTATGTTATTGCTTCATGGACATGCTCAGTCCAATAAAGCCACTGTTCCACCACCAGGGAAAACCAGACTTTCTCATGGTCAGTTTTCAAAAAGACCATCACAACTTCTTCCACACATTGTTCAGCATTTTCTTAATGGTGTCCACTACAGAATACCTCTGCTGCCAATCCCTATGCCTCTTTTCACTTTATTCCCTCACCTCTCACCTTCATCCCAGAATGGATAATTCCTCCCTACAGATTCATATATGGCAGTCCCCCTTCAGTTAATCATCCACACTACACACTCTGGCACCTGTCCAGATGGGAAAGCATTGCATACAATAGGGAAGAGGGTAAAGAAGGTAATGACTCAATCTCTGATGACTCATTCCTGTAGTGAAATTTCATTGTATTTTTAAAAAATAGCACTTATCTGAAGGTCAGAAAAGCAAAAAAGCCAGTCACTGGCTCTTACTCCTACCTCAGTCTGAAATGGCGATTCTGTTTCCAGGAATCTCAGAATGAGACTGACTGAGAGCTGTCTCCTCCTACTTTATAGTCCTCTCTAGTGCTGGGATTAAAGGCGTGTGCCAACTGGTATCTAAGGCAAACTAGTGTGGCTACTGGGATTAAAGGTGTGTATCAGCACTGCCTGTTCTGTAAGGCTGACAAAAGCGGCTGTTTTACTCTCTGATCTTCAGGAAAGCTTTATTTATCAAAATACAAATGAAATATCACTATATATTCTAGTTCCTCCTTCTATAAGGAAACAACAATCTCCTGAAGGTAGTCAAAGTTGATCTTTGTGGCTTCTATGTTCCAACAGGAACAAATATACACGCAGGCAAAACACCCGTACAAATGAAATAATGAAAACAAAACCCAGGAGAAGAAGAAAAAAAAACTCAGAGGGTGTTATTTTTTAACGAGGAAAGATCAAATAATCATCTTTCACTAAGGAAAACATCCTCCTACAGAAATGATTTGCTTTAACATAGTGTGTACTATGATTTTTTAAGAGGTTCAATTCCTATGCAATAGCATAAAATTAAACCCTATAAAATATAACTGTGTGGTTAAATAAATAATGCTATGTAACATTTTAAGGAAAGAGAACCTAATGTTGCAAGTTTATCTTAAAACTAATTGTATGTTTATAGAGCAGCCCAACCTAGACCATCAACATTTATTACTTTAGGACTAGAAGATTAGAAATTTGGATTTCTAACATTAGTTTGAGTATCAATACACTCAGTAAAGTCCCATTCTACCCACACTATCATTTTATGAAAGATAAATGTATTTGTTAGTTGGATATATTAATAAAGAGCATGAACAAATATTTACAAAATGCTTAACCATCACAAAAAAGGCTAATACACTGACTTTTTCAATACAAATGATTCATTACAAAATATTTTTTGCTTTTAGAATATTACTATAAGTTTTGGAAAAATACCTTTTTCCAGTCTTCTGATGGAATATAATCTTCATCTTCTTCAGATTCTTCTTCTATTTCACTATCTACAATACATAAAAGAATGATACTATAAAATGGACTTATCCTATCCATATCTATACATCGTATTTTTATACATGCCATCAAATATTTAGATATGCCAAAAGGTCTGCTGATTTAGCATATTTTTCAAATTTAAAATGAAATAATGAACACTATATTTAAAACAAGACAATAACAACAAAAAAAATCCCCAAATAAAAGAAAAACTGAATCTCCTGGTCAACTTTCTTCTCAGGAAATGATTTTGTAAGGACATGACAACTTCAAGATTAGTGTCATCATCATCTTTACTAATGTCTAGTTACAAAGTAAGTTACACGATAGCAAGTTTTCACATAGAAGACAAGGATTCAGACAAAGCAATGCTGTTCAAAGAGTTTTCCTTAGAAAACTGGGAAATTTGGAGCAAAACTATAGGGGAAGAATAAGCAGGCTGGGTACATTTTGAAAACCTTTATTCTCCCCAATTTCTACTTTGTTCACACCAGGCAAGCTGCTGCTTGGTTATTTTCATTCAAATGAGGATGACTTATAGGGCTTGGTAGACTGCTTGCCTAACATGCACTAAGCACTGTGTCTAACCCCTAGAGCATTGCATGAGGAGAGGAATAGTGGCACAAGTCTATAATTCCAGCATTTGGGAGGGTGGAGACATTAAGATTAGAAATTCAAGGTCATCCTCAGCTATATAAGGAGTCTACCAGAGTTTGATTCTCAGAAACCACAATAATTTGGAAGGAGAAAGTTGACCCTTGTTGTTCTCTAACCTGCACATGACATCCCTCCACAGTGGAAACTGGTGAACTATATTAGCATGTGTTCACACCCCAAGAATTGACCACCGTTTTTACACCCAGGAGCGACAAGATTAGAGAAGACAACAATACAGATATATAGCTATGTACTACCTGATGTCATCTTTGGTCAACAGACTCAATTCATTTGTGATGGTGGTCCTGCCATCTTGAGGTGCTGTGTCCACATTAGTCACACAACCAAGAAACTTGATAACCTATTTCTCAGAATGTATCCCTGTTGCTGAGTGACACATGAGTATACATCAAAGATGGTTCAGAATCAAACAAAAACGTCAAGACTACACAAAATAAAAGGAACACACCCATGTTCAGGCTGTGTATAAAGCAGTCAATGCTGTGATACATGCATTAAGAACAGGGCCTTCATTTTGATACTCTAGTAACTCCTAACAAAATCCATTTGCCTTTGAAAGCAATTTCAGAATAAGTGAATTCAAGTATCAATAAAACCATATTAGAATTTTAGGTATTATAGAAGTAAACATTACACTTTATACCAATGATAATACATACTTGTATCAAAATATTTACATCGACGTGGGCGAATTATTTCCTGAGCATCTTGGGAAGTAGCAGACTGTGAGGGATCATCATTGGAAGACTGAGTTTCATCCTCCTGACCCGATGAATCCTTTGTATTCTCCTCCTATAAGAAATGTACTTACAATATGAACAATGCTATTGTAGGCCAATAGTCAAATTGTGTTTTAAAGGTAACTATAAGATCATAATGCACCCACCAAACACAACGTGATTTCCTGGTTTAGCACTTGGAACTAGGGTGAAACCTTAGAACTGAAGTCCTAGTCACTTAGAGTTTAGCTAAGGGTACTTAGCAGTGTGAGCTTTTGGTAAAGGCATTGAGTTACACTGGGTATAAAATTAAGAAAGCAGTGTGGTCCTCTTGTATCTAAAATAATTTTAAAAAATGAATACAGAACTGCCAAACAATCTATTATTTAAAAGTAACAGTATTTTTTTTTCAAGTTTGTACAATTTAGAAAAAGCTAAAAGAAACCTAGAATGACATAGATCAAAATTATCTCACTGGAGTGAATTACAAGGGATTTTTCAATTTTCATATCACACATTTCTATATTTTTATTTTTGAAATTTAATCTTACTGTACAACTTATATTTAGAGCTTAGTACTGACTATCTGTGGTTTCACAAATACAACAGGGATTTTGGACCAAAAATCTTCCAGAAATAAGATAAAAAAAAATGAACGAGCACTAACTTACTTTATTTTCCCCACTACAGCCACTGTTGTCATCATTATCAGCATCTTCATCATCTTCACCTTCCTCCTCCTCTTCCTCTTCCTCCTCATCTTCTTCAGGTAAGCGAACAGTGCTGTCATAACCATAGAGGCTGAGAAGCTCGTGGATTGGCATGTCGCCTTCCTGAGTACACCAAAAGAAGTCAATTTTTGAAATCAATGATTTCATATTTTCATGGTTTAATCCACAAATCTGTAAATTGACACTTCTTTTTTCTTTGGAGCACTGTGTGGTTTTGTGTCGTAATATGTTTAGCATTTTCAAACTATTAAGAACTGAAAGGCCAATCTTTTATTCCTATAAACTGACCAACTTTAACTTGTTCATATATTTAACAATCTGAAATCACAATTTTTGCAATAATTCAGTCTACATACCACAGTTAGCCTTTATATATGGATCATTACAAACAGTACCCTAAATAATTTGAGGCAAAGAGAATAATTAGAAAACAATAAATAAAAAAATGAACAAATAAAGGGAGAATAATTAGAAAACAGCATGTCATCTAATTCAAAAAACCCAGAAAGGGAGATTAAATTCCCTACTCAGAAAATGCACATTGCAGGAACAACAGCAATTACATAAAGAATGATACTAGATTTCAAAGTCATCTATATTTTTCTAAAGTAATCTTCAATTTACATATAAAATAACAGCTGCATTGACTGTCTATGGAACTATTTATTGCATTAATAATCCCATCACATAGATGAGGAACATGGACACAGACATTAAAGAATTTTCTTTTTCAAAATTACACAAGTTACACTATAATACAGTCAGATTTTCATCATCTGAATCTAAAGGCCAATGATTTTATTAGTGTATAAGGCTTTAGCCAAACCTTCTTCAATTCCTCCAAAAGAGATATCCACTATGAATAAAATGAAGAAATAGCCTTACTTGGGAAAATAAAACCATTTTCTGCAGAAGGCAACCACTAATCATTGATGTCAAGCATCAAAAATAATGAAATTCTAATTATAAAAAAATTAAAGTTTAACCCAATTTATTTCAACATATTATACACACAAACACAAGTATACATACATGTTCTGAGGAAAAATGTGTCAATTCAGAATCTACAAAAATGGTGCTCTTTAAATAGAACAATGTATTTTATTGTTTTCCATCATTATGTGCTAACTGAAAGTCTAACTCACATATCAAACATATTTTTGCAGAGGGGACATATACAATGGAATGTGTAATATAAGTTGATAACAAAAAGTTTATCTCCCCTCTCTCAGAATCTATGTGGGTAGCTAACAAATGCCTATAATTCCAGTTCCAGAGGATGTGACACCTCTGCCCTTCTTGGGCACCTGCACCCACAGGCACACACCCAACAGACACACACATGCATGCACACATAACTTTTTTTAAAAGAAAAAAATCTAGTAATTAATAATCTATAAATACCTCATTTCTCATAGGAAGAAAATGACATTTGATACTTGTACTACACATTGTAAATCAACTTGTGACCCTACTTTGGAAGAGAGTTCAGTTCTGAAGGGTCCAGTAATCTGTAGACTCTACAATGACAAACAATGGCTATATCCAGCAAAGCATCACCATGTTAGCTGAGACACTTAATTGACAGCCATGCTGTGTTATTTTTAAAGTATAACCAAAACCATACTTGAGGTATTGAAAGAATCAGTCCACGGAAATCTGAAGTGTACCAAGGACACTGAAATTTAAAACTAAGAGTCAGTACTCAAAAAGAACAGAACTTCAATACTAAGACCCAGAAACAGTAAGAATAGAAAAAGGGCTATTTCCACACACAGTAGCCTCCCCACAGCATCTCCTGGTGGTCAAGCAACTGAGTTGGGTGCTTTTGATTTCATGTTCTCTAAGAGTGAGAGCATTCAGAAACACAATCTCCTCACATCTTGGACAATATCAGATGGTGATATCTGCTTTTATTTTCATATTAAGGAAGCAAAGCAGAGACACAGCATGTGCTGTTTTAAAAACTTTGACCCCTGGACCTTCTAATTCCAGCTCATGTAATTTTCCTTAAACCCAATGGGCATACCAAATAAGAACTGGGTTCAGCAACTGAAGTTAATGAGTAAGGGCCACTAAAGTTTTGAGTCAAAATGAAAAAAAAACCCACTAACATGATAGTTTGCAACTATTATTCTTATCAGCTGTAAGAATTCATAAACAGCTTGCTTCATTTTTAGTTAATTTTTTGGGATAATGGATGAGTGTTATGTGGCAATTTAACAGAGTTCATTTAAATGGCTATACTCTATTTTGAAATCATTTTCTGACTAGACCACAGTACTTGGTCCACTCTACAACATATTGAACAACAGTCTTGACTGTTGATCTGTCTTATTTATTAGGTCAGCTTGAAGAATAGGATGCTGGTCTTACCCTAGTCTGTCTCTGGCCTAATGTCTTAGATGAGGGATCTCTAATCTCTATTGGGTTTTTTTTTTTTTTGAGGTAGGGTTTCTCTGTTTAGCCCTGGCTGTCCTGGAACCCACTCTGTAGACTAGGCTGGCCTCAAACTCAGATCCACCTGCCTCTGTCTCCTGAGTGCTGGGATTAAAGGTGTGTGCCACCACTGCCAGGCTTCTAATCTGCAATTTAAAAAAATTTCAAATAAATGTTCTTACATTAGCATGAGACAATCTTAAAGGACACTAATTTCATGGGTGTATGATAAGATATTAGCAAATCAGCCTTTCCAATGGGAGAAAATAAAGCTTGAACACTGTTTTAAAAATCTTTCACTAACATGACAAGAAGCTCAGTTAGCTGACATTAACTGTATAAAAAGGAATTTCACTTGGAAAAAACAGAGTGGTTAAAACATGGACTGTTTTTCCTCGTGTAACACAGATAAGAAGTGCAAGTCACTTCATAAAATATCATTTCTCAAAAATCTAGTAACACCTCCAATACCAGAAAGGGCAGAGGCGATACAAAGTGACCTCCTCAATACTTCACAAACTCCACTAGAAGAACCAGGGCTAAAACTAGCACAGAGAAAGCCAGCCACTGAAGTCAAATGATAAATGGTTAAGAAAAAAAAGCAGACATGCTTTTTTCATAGTAAGAGAAGACTTCTTCCCCCACCAATATTTCAAAAAGATGTAAGTTATGAAAAGATCAGTAACAGATTAATCACAGACATAGTGGGAGTTCTGTTTTTTGTTTTTACATTTAATTTCTGCTAACTAAATTTCTTAAATGACTATCTCTGATATCTTGTGTGCGCGGGGGGGGGGTCGGGGGCAGCGGCATTCCTAACAACGGATTGGTAGACATCATCTGTGGGGGGGCAGGGGTGAGAGTGATGGAGTGATGTATGGTGCATGCAGAACCCAGAGGCCAAAGGACTTTGGATGGTCCTACTCTATCAGGATATTATTGTACTAGGGTCTATCAGTCACCCATATCAGAGAACATGACATTATCATGGTCTATGTTCTACCAAGTATTAAGGGACCTCCTTCAACTTATTCCTGACACTCCAGCTAAGCAGTGGCTGGATTTTTACATGGGTACAGGGATACGAACTACGAGCCTTATGCTTACACAGTAAGTGCACCTTTAACACTGTACTATCCCTCAGGCCAATGACATTTTTAGAAAGACTAAGAAGTTTACAGATTTGCTAGGTCTCTGGGTCTAAGTTAACAGGGAACAGGAGTTGCCCATAGGTAATGCTCTCATCCCCTTACCTCACAAGACCAAAACTGAGAATGCTCAAAGTGCTGTCTACAATCTCCTTGGTTTGGCAACTGGAATACCTCGTTAGTACCAGGCAGATATGGATAAAAAACATTCAGCTTCCTGTAGCACGAATAATAAAAACCCAGAGTCAGATAATCGGGTTCATCCCGAAAACCAGAAAAGCAAAGCAGTGAAGTCGCCAGAGAAGTCTCACCTCTACCAAGACTGGGTGACCACAAACTAAATAGACTAAGCATACTAAGCCTCTCTCCTCACATTTTATATTCTCTCTAGTGCGGGGATTAAAGGCATGTGACTCGCTAGTACTGGGATTAAAGGAGTAAGCCACCACGACCTGGATTTGTTTCTGCACTGATCTTGTATAGGAGTAAGGATATAGAAAAAGGACAGAAGCAAAAGCTATGGGGCATATAGCACATGCTCACAGCTATGGGGCGTATAGCACATGCTCACAGCTATGGGGCGTATAGCACATGCTCACAGCTATGGGGC
>LOJH01009458.1:28490-43657 GCA_001685095.1 Ellobius talpinus
AAAGAATGATAATATGGCAACAGCTGCACATATTAAATAAAGCCCACAGCAATAAAAAGTTTACAATTCAAGTTGAATAAAATTAAAACTACTTTCAAAGTATTCTAATATTTAAATATTTATCTTTGACCTAATTCAGTTGATTTTGATCTGAAAGAACTGAGGTTAAAGTGAAATGCCTTTGTTAAATTTATTACTAATTTATGACTGTCCACAATTACATAAAAACAAACAAAACAGATTTCATACAATGAAAGCTCCAAATGAAAAGCACCACCCTGAACTTCACCAGTGTCTTACTCCTTTAAAGCAGATGAGCCATCAGTAAGTTAAACTGGTCTTGGTTCATACTTATAAGGTTTTCAGGATCCAAAAGTTCTAGATATGGAGATACTGAAGCCTAATACTTTGTTTTATGTGGAAAGTCAGAGGAGATTCTGGGAGGTTATAAGACTGCTTGAGATGAAAACATACAGCATTAGTTCCTCCACTCTTTTCCTTTCTCTAACCTCTGTAACCTTCAATTACCATTTCCTAAAGAAAAGTAAGCAATGACTGACTAGCTTCTTACTTCTAAAGACTGTTTCTGATTCCAAGTACGAGGGCTTTTTTTTTTTTGAAAGGCTGTGAAAACCAAAATACAATATTGCCAATATTGCGGCCTAAATAAATTCTCAGTTCTCTGGTCAAAGTTAAAAAAAAATTGCTAAGGCACTGTGTGGATAATGCTAGTTTTAGTAGTTAAGCGATCCCAAACAGGACCTGAGAAATATTGAACTAAATAGTATCAGGACTCCTTTCAAATCCCCAACTAAATTCTGAAACAGATAATTACTATAAAATAACATTTATTTTCTCTATAAATACCAGCACTGTGTCTGTTTCATATTTCCTTTATCATGGAGCTAATTAGATCATACACATAAGTTTTATTAGAGAATACCAGATCCTTTTAAGAAATTAATGAATGTTATAGGTATTATTACATATACATATATACAAGTGCACATGAACTGTGATAGGAAAATAAAACTAAACCATACCAAATTGGATATAGCATATTTGTTTATTTTTTAAAAAAACTAATTAGCATATATAAACGGCAACACTAAATCCAGAGAAGGCAGCAGCAAATCCCAGATTGCCAAATACACCTCAAAGCAGTAACAAACTAGCTAATCCAAGAACAAAGGCAGTTGGTAAGGCACAGTGTCTAACAGGCTTTTTGTGGTAAATGGAAAAGGTCCTATCAAGCAGTTGGCCTTGCAGCAAGATTAAAGAGTCTAGATTTCTTTAGGAGTTATATAGGAGGTTGAAATAAAAGGGTTTGGACTTTAGAATGGTCATTATAGATGCTGCATGGAATATATTAGAAGAAATACAGTAAAACATGAAATGGGGAAACCAATTAGGAAGTGGTCATAATAGTCTAGAACAGAAAAAAAAATACTTACTGAGGTAGATATGGAACAAGAACTAGTTAAGAGATATTTCAGAGAGCAATAACAGGCTTATGTAGAAACTCAATGTTTGTAACACAGTAACACTCTCCCTGGTGCAGACTTAGGCAACAATGTAAATAATTTAAAGTGACAATTTTTATAAACAGAGAAGAAACATGTAAGGAAGGAATATTAAGTATTGTTTTGAGTGTTCACAATTTTAGAGATAGTTGCCAAAATGTTTAAGAAAAATGTCAAGTTGGAGAATGAGATAGAAGAGATCAATCAGAAATATGAACTAAGAAAAACTGAGCAGAGACCATGAAATAGATTAGAACACACAGCTTGGTAGTTTTCAGAGTTGGTAGGCAGGTGGTTCAACCCTGCTTAGTGAAGATACAGACTGAGAACCCACCTCTGGGAGACTGGCTTTACTCATTAAGTCTAGAGCACATTCTGATGTGGCTGACCTTTATAGGAAGCAGAACAGGAGGTCTGGCAGCGATAACCAAGAAGTACAAACACTCAAAAGTTTAGGTAAAGAAGAATGTGCAGAGGACACTGAAGAGAAAACGAGTACAGGGAAAAGTAGATTGTGGACTGAGAATGGTAAGCTCTGTTCAATACCAATGAAAAAAGTTCCCAAGAACGAGAAGGAACAATGAGTATAGAAAGGACAAACCCTGATAGCAAGAGGCAGACACAATCTAGAACTTTAATCACAAAGAAGAAAATGGTGACATTTAAGACATTCAGGCTTTGAAGAGGGTAAATAAAAGACGCAGTAACTAGGGGGGTGGAGGGGGGTTTCCCCAAGAGAAAATTTAGAATCCTTTCATGTCCCATTTCTGAAAGATAAGATGCTTTACCAAAAATTACTACTGAATTCCATTATTTTACACAATACTCTGTTTAGCCTCAATTTCAAATGTTATGCCCCACCTATGGTTTAGGTATTTCAATTTCCCAGCATTAACAGAGCACCAGAGTCTCCAGTGCCCCCCCTCTCCACAGGCTGCACCACTTCACCACTAGGATAGGTCAGTTACCCTTGTAAGATCCTCTATTTCAGAACTGAAGTTTGTCTCTCCTTCCATCATTTCTTCTTCTTCTAATGTGCGCTCATCATCAAAATCATGAACCAGCATGTCAGCTGATGGATCAAACTCATGGTCCTCTGATGTTGCTGAGCCTCCTATAAAGAACATTTCCAGACGTATGGTAAACCAAATTAAGTGCATCTTACCAATGTTATTTTAGTATATATGCATTGCTTATTTGAGGCTGAATGTACATTTAAAAGGACCAGGAAAAAGATAGATACAATAAATGTTTTGCTTTTAAAAATTACTATCTTTACTCATCCCCACTCCCAAAGCTCTTGGAAGGAACTACTGTTTGCCATGGCTCACTCCTATATGATCAGTTACACTGTGAAATGGGGGTAGAATATTTGTAACTTAAAAATTTTGCTGTAATCTTCTGAACAGGAAACTCAAGTTATAAAGAAAAAAGAGCTCTGTCAAGTAAAAATGGTCTTTTTTTGTGGAGGGGGAAAAACAATTTTTAAGCACCCAATTAATGCTTGAGAGTCTCTCTGGTACCTGATAGTCTGAACAGTCACATACCAAAGAGTGATTTTTTTTATGGTCAATGATAGGCTGTATATATTACAGAGGCTACACCATACAGGTATGTGGTAAGTTTGCAGAGGTATGCTCTGATACTTGCTCAGCCACCTGAATTTATCAGAATGTACGCTTGCTGTTAAACAACACTCACCCATCTAGCGAAAATATGTGTACTATTGGCACTGCTTTGAAAAAATATTCTAATATTTGAGCAATTATCTTCAACTTATGTAGCTAATCTGAAATAGCTCAGGGGTAATAGGAGTAAAATGTATTAAGAAGATATATAATATTTTTATCAAAGGCAATACAAGAAACTCAAAGGAACTGATGTATCCTAATCAATATTTAGCCTCAGCTGGGGGGATATTACTAGATTCAATAGGGTTACCATCAAACAGACTGCGAAAGCTAGGAATGTAGGTGTTCTGTAGATATTTCCCACGTTTTGATTACTGCCAAACCAACACTTCAGTTTGTAAA
Organism: Ellobius talpinus; assembly: GCA_001685095.1. Taxonomy (NCBI): domain Eukaryota; kingdom Metazoa; phylum Chordata; class Mammalia; order Rodentia; family Cricetidae; genus Ellobius; species Ellobius talpinus. Next base: position 32,047 of record LOJH01009458.1, read on the forward strand.
AGCACTGCTTACTCATAGACAAGTATGTCATTTAACATTGAAAAAACTACTTTTTTAAATCAGTTTATTGTAAGAGTTGCACTAACAATCCCCTTATTTCAAACTATGTAAGAGAATCAGTAGGTAAAATGAAGAAACCAGGGCATACCAATGGTTCAGGTTCTTTAGTCAATTCCCACAATATTCAGAAGAACCCCCCTCTTAAATATGTGCCAAATAATAAGCTGGATCATTTGACAAAACATTATTTCAATCCTCAAGCAGTGGTATGAAGTATTATCACTCCATTAAAAGGGGGAGGGAAGAGAAAGAGCCAAGGCTTAAGGACGTAAGTACCAGTTCTAAATACAGCAAAGATGGAATGGAGTCATAGCTGTAATTTTAAGTCTTGTGCTCCAAACTTCTTAAAAGTCCTCTAAGTATCTTGTCTCAAAGAACACTTATAGAGAGCCTGAGTTTACTAAAATATGTGACCTGCAAGCCCTGATAGGTGGCAAAACACCTGAAAGGCAAAATTCTTTTTGAGAAGTATTTAAAAATGATATTAAATAAATATAAATACCAAATCTAATTTTATTTTATACTAGATTTTAGTGAAAATGAGTAATAATAATTATGCAAGTTTCAAAATGATTTATATAAAAAATAGAAAAGCATCCTGTCTTAATTTCTTACAACAGACTATCTTAATTTACTGGTGTTACAGTAGCAGTTGAACTACTGGGCAGGAGGGTTCCCATGAGGACACAGATAAGGACCATTAACTTGGATTTTTAAGTTTTATCATCCCTTTAGTTTCCTGAAACTTTTCTTAGGAGACACTTAACAGTCAACAGTGAAGTAGTCTCACAGACTATGCTACACTTTTACTGATGTTTGTAGACGGAAAGACTCAAAACAAAAACATAAACAAAAATCCTGTATTACTGGAGCTAGAGAGAGGGCTCAGGGTTAAGAGGACGAGTTACTCTTGCAGAGGAGCTGGGTTCAGTTTCTAACACTCACCTGGTAGCTCCCAACCCCGTTTAACTTAAGTTCTAGGGGATTCTTCTGAGCTCCATGAGCTCCAAGCATGTGCACAGTATATACATACAAACAAGCAAAACATCCATCCATACAAAAAGATTTTATCACCATCCCTCTCTTTGGACATTATTAAACCTAACATGGTTCTTATTGAGTATAGGTATTGCCAAAAATAATTCTGCTAAACTTTTACTCATCATTATATTCGTATCCACTTAAACACTTCCAAACTCACTGTACACAGCACCAAACCATGAACGTCTTATTACTTACCCGAGATCTTTCAGTTTTTGGCTATCATTTGCAGACAGTTCTACTTGAAGACCTGTCATCTCACTCCCCCGCTACATTAAATGCCAAAGTGTAAATGAGCTGCTCTTCTAATTCCAACAACTCCTTTTCCACATATAAACTTGTAATTTCAACTATTTTCTTGCCTTAAACTTGTGTTTGTTTTCTATGGGTTCTTACTACCTTATCTGCAAAAGTAGCAAGTAACCATCACATTACTGTCTGCCAGATTGTAGACCCATTATTAGGACCGTTTCCTGGAGGGGAAGCTCAATAACAAGTACATCTTTTTGCTTTGTAAAAGTTAAATATCTTGCTAGGGAGTTAAGATAATCACTACTCTGTCATCTACTTTTGGATCATCTTTTTAAAGGAACAAAGATAACTTTAGGCTACAATGTATCATGTATACCTAATTAATCACTTAAAAAACCTCCCTCTCCTATAATTCTCACATGTAACGGTTTTGTACTGTGCCTGCACATTGGATGATGCTGACTGAGTCTATAGATGAGTCATTTAGCAAAGTTATGTGACTATGACTGCTATGAAGAGCAGCCTTTGACAGTAAAACAGTATTTTTAAATGAGTCCTCTATCCTTAATTCTATCAACTTTAGTAACTATAACTGCATAGCAACAAATGCTCCTTCTGTCAAAGGCCCTGATATTTATATACTTATTGATGAATGCCTTGAAAGAAACTCTAAAGCTTAGTGAATCTGCAACCTTACATTCAAAAACACAAGGAATCCATTTTCATTTTTTCTGCAAACTTATTTCTGAAGTTTTGAAAGAAAAAATACTGGAAATATTTCTATACCCTATAAACAATACAGTGATTACACTTTCCTGATCTCATGTAACTTCTAACTCCTATCATCCTGAACTCATTTATAAACCACAAAGTTAAAAGAAAAAAAAGTAGTATTACAAAGACTAATATACTTTGGCATACTGGAAAAAGAAGAAAACTCTCTTTAACTGATAAGAGCAACTGTAAAGTCAATACTCAAGTTATTTAGTACTTTAATCCAACCTCTAGAATAGAACAAGTTATGTCCATGGAAAGCTTCCTGGATTATTAAAAAAGACTATTCATGTTAATCACACACACAAAAAATTTACAATACAAGCTAGGTGGTGGTGGCACACGCATTTAACCAGCACTAGGGAAGCAGAGGCAGGTGGATCCCTGACCAGCCTGGCCTACAAAGCAAGTTCCAAGACAAGCAGGGCTGTACAGAGAAACCCTTTCCAGGGAGAATGGGGAGAGAGGACCATCCCACAAAATAATGAAACCCCCCAAAATAAAATTACAATATAAATGGCAATAATTTCAATAAGCAAAATTCAGCAATGCGATGCTAAACTTTGCTAAATATTCAATGTGTGAGATATTTCCAAACAAAACAAACCTTAGAGGACTCCCGAGGAACAAAAAATTATGCGCAGTACTGAAGGAAGAATATAAAAATCCAAGATGAACAGTTAAGAGTATATACAACTATCCTACTCAAATCTACAAATAAATTCCTTTTGTTTCTGATGCCTACTTCCCTGCTGAATGGTTGGCTTATTTTACTATGTCCTTCACTGGTAAATACATTAACAATTTTTTATCAAATAAAATGTTCTGAGTATCTGTAAGCTGACTCATTTTCAAAAGCATTATTTCATATAGGTTTTCAATTCAACAACAATTTTAAACTATAAGAAATAGGTAAAGCAATTGAGAGGAGTGGGAGAGAATGGAGAGGAAAGAGGGACAAACAGAGAGCCGCAGTTAGGAGGGACTTGCAGCAGCCTCACCTGGACTTTCAGGGGCAGTCAAACATTTCATCCATTTCTTTTTCCCCAGAAAACAGAAGCATTCAGAAGAAAAGCAAGTCAGATGCCAGTCTAGCTCCTCTAGCATTTATGCCGACTAATAGGACAAACAGTCAAATAGGATTATAAAAACACAAAAAATACTTACCTGGACTTGAAGACTCAACAGATGGCTAAAGGGAAAAGAAAATAAATTAACATTTTGTGTAATGTACCTTCATAAGCAGTTTAAGAAGCATTCAATGACTAGTGACACCAAAAACTTACAATAAATTTTAATGTCTAACACAAACCAAAATTTTTCATATAATCTTTCCCTTCTATTATGCTAAAGCCCAAAGAAAAACCTAAAACCCTCTTGGATTTAGAAGCAAAAATAGTAATATGAAATTAATTCTGATTTTGAAAACAAATACAGTCCTTAAAAACAGACAAGTTAAGAGGTATGGTTTTAGATCTTAAAATCCTCAGAAATAGTTCTTATCTTACTTATACTGAAATAACCATACACAAAATTTGTTATCAGTGGTTTTTAAAGCCCAAAAACAAAACAAAAACCAAATTGTGAAACAAGAGATAGAAACAATTACATTCCCCCAACCACAATACTAGGGACTGAACCCAGAGCTTCAAACAAGTACACGCTAGGCAAGTATTCTACCAATAGCTATATCCCCCACCTCACCCTCTAGAAGAACAAGATCTTTCTAAAATCCAGGATGGCTTTGATCTTATCATCTCCTGCCTCAGCATCCCAACCAAGTGCAGAACTTACAGGTATCACCGTACCACCCAGTAACAACCATAAATGAAAAAATATAAAGATAAAATTGTTAACAACTACTTTTACTAATATTGCCACTTGACAGTGTGGTTGTTTTATCTCAATTCAGCTAATTTACAATTATAACAAGTCATCTTCAAACATAAATTCCTTCTAGACAAATTCAGTAACTTGGGAGAACTTAAATGCCAGTTCAGCCAGAGCTACCCATGGATATTCTGAGAAGGAAAAAGTCACTGGCAAAAGAAGAGCAGACTCTAAGATTATTTCTTCTGCTAAACACAACAGGGCCAAGAAGGAAGGCAATTTTAAAAAAATGTGGAAATGTGGCTGATTTTCAGAGCCATGGACTCTAAGACAGATCTCTACGAAGTATTTATATCCCATTTTGAAACCTGCCTACGTCATGCTACTGTTCTAAGTGCAGCATTCCAGATTCCAGTAGTGACCTATGTTGGCTTCTTTTGAAGCACACTTTTTCAGTGGTCCAATTTCTACCTCCAAACTTTAGTAAGAGAACAGTTCATTCCTTCAGCATGGTTTTCTAACAATACCACCACCACCACACACCCCCAAAAAAAGCACCCCCCCAAAAAAAGAGTCAGGGACACACCATGCGGCCACTGGAGAAAGCGGCCCTCGCATCAGCACCGCATCAGTACCGAGGAGGTAAACCACGAGCCTTGTGGTAAAATACAAAATGATAGAAATGGGTTCACTTAAGAAAGCGGCCCTCGCATCAGTACCGAGGTAAACCACGAGCCTTGTGGTAAAATACAAAATGATAGAAATGGGTTCACTTAAGATATGAGAGCTAGCTAGCAACAGCCTAAGTGACTGGCCAAGCAGTGTTTTAATTAATACAATTTCTGTGTGATTATTTCAGGTCTGGGCAGCCAGGAACGAACAAGCAGCCTCTGACTACACATAGTATTATCTACTTCCTATACCATACCACCATGATTTTAAAGTTATCATGCCAGAACAGCTAATAGAATTGTTTAGCTGGTTTCTCTGATGAGAAGTTGGACAGCAGGATGCCATGGAAATACTATAACCATAAAAAGGGCAGAACACACAGTTCTGACGTGAAATGGGTGTAGGTAGACACTATAGCTATTATCCAGCAAATCAACATATTAAAATCATAATCCCAACTGTAAGCCTAACCTTTGGACAATTACATCATTCAATGACTTCATTGCCAAGTTGGTAAGTACTACAGACAAGCTTCATCATACTCCTTTTCCTTCTTAAGTAAATGTCTAAAGCAAATATACATGGCATAAACAACAACCACAATTTCTTATGGATTAGGACTCAAAGAGAAACAGCTCCTGAACATAATTATTTTTTTAACATTACAATGTTTCATAGTCTTCTGATTAAAAAAGAAAAAGTTTTCTGAAAGTTTGTTGGCATACTTTTAATCCTAGTACTTGGGAGGCAGGCAGAGCTGAGGCTGGTCTGGTCTATAGAGCGAGTGCTAGACTAGCCAGAAATACATAGTAAGACCCTGCGTTTAAAAAGGGGGGGCATCTTTTGACTGAAAATAACTACTACTGGACATGAACAAGTTTAAAGCCATTAGCTATTATCAATAATAGGATACTGAATATGGAAGCTGTGTACTTCAGTTTATGACAGGCCTTTCACCAGCAGTAAATAACAATACCACACTGATGAGTATTAGCAGCAAATAGTTGCCAGCTTGAAGTTCTAAAAAGGCCCCAAACACTTACTATTCCTTAAGAAGCCTGTATTTAGAGGACTGTCAGCATTGTTAAGCAGAGGGTACTCCCCTGAACACATCGCTTAATGTTCAACAAGAGCTAATATTCTGTTAGACATGTTGGGCTAGATGGAAGGTAACATTCACAAGCTGGAGAGGGACAGGACATGCTAAGTGTCTATATTTTTAGTGGTTTATGTCACAAATAAAATTTTATCAGTTTAGGAGGAAAGGATGAGATTAGTTTATTGTAACTTAATTGCATCCAATCAAATCAAGATTAACCACTGAAAACAAGCATTTTTAAAGTTCTTACTGTGACTACTACTTTTATTCAAATGACAAAAATAATTCAAGATCAAGTTGTGTTTAATATCACAATACAGGAGTTTCAATATAGAATGAAAGTATTTTTATAGACATATAAGAACACAATTTATATTTACAGTGCTACAATTCTCAAATGGAGTTACTTTATTTTAATCATATATGTAGTATCAACACCTATTCTTTTCACTTGTTTCACACAATAGCAAACTCAGGCTATGCACTGAAAAGACGAAGGTTTCATGGCATGATGAAGACAAAGGTTTCATGGCATGATGAAGACGGCTGTGGAAGCCTCAAGGTTCTGCTACACCTCACACCGCTAAGACAAAGTCAAACCTCTCTTTTCCTTCCTTGCTGCTCTCTATTCCTAAAATCTTTCTTACCAACTCAAACCATGCTTCAAATATAAAAACAAACTGATTATTTATCTTGTTGAACAGTTATGTTTCTTTAGGAACTAGTCTTGACTTAACAAACTACTCCAAAGGAGCTTGGATGTTTTACCTTTTAATATTATAGTCAGTTAGAAAAAAGGAGAAAGGTGAAACAAAACTACAAAAAAATTAAGTACTTATTTTTGAACGATATCTATTTTTATGAACATAAACAGAAAAAAAATAGAGGAATAAAATATTCTTAAAATACAGTATTGTTAAAAATATGAATGACTTCAACCATTCAGATCTTTAACCAACATCAACATAGCCTACTATTACACATATAGGTGTATATCAATATGTGTGTGTATTATTTATTATTGTAGCTTGTTTAAAGAGAAGAGTTAGGTGGAAATTTTAGAAATGATACATGCTTCTTCCAAGAAACATTAACACCACAAGTCTGTAACATAATGATGAAACAGACTGTATGTTTGAGTTATACGAAGACTAAGAAACAGAGTTTAATAAAAATAATAACACCTATATTCAGAGAATGAGTCAGTAAGCAGAGGGTTTTCACATTTTATGGTTTTCTGTATTGCTGAAATTTTCAATTGTTTTCACATATTACTCATTTTTTAAAGGGAAAATGAGGATCATAAATCTCTTAATTTCTTAAAAAACAAAACACTAGTGCTGTTTAAAACTAGCACTTGGCATATAGAGGAAGGCAGATCTGCGGACCCGAGTTTAAGGCCAGCCTGGTCTACAGACTGAATTCCAGGACAGCCAGGGCTACACAGAGAAACCCTGTCTTAAAAACTAAAAAAAAAACCCAAAAACCCTAATGTGTGTTTTTTTTATTATTTCTTAATTATAATCTTTAAAAGTTTAATTTTTGGTATATACATGTTATGTGGGAGAGAAAACTAACTAGGCAGAGGACAAAGGAAAAAACAGGCTGAAGTAAAAGCAGCTGTACACCACCCCGCTCTACAGCTGGTAAGTCGCTGTTCTAACCTCAGTGACTCAACTGTCTTCAATTCTTGTTAGCACTTCTCTAAATCAGAAAACCCTAATTTGTGAGAGTCAAAGACAAACTCTAGAAAAAAAAACCTAGAATACTACTATTTTTTACAAAAATTAATGTGTTCAAAGTATTTACTAGATCTTCAGTGAAAAGAAATGACCCCCCCAAAACCAATTCTATCACCATTTCTTACGTGTTGCCATTTCTTTCTTAGGAGGATAGAAGATAAAACAGATTCATGAAGGAATGGAGGTAACAGGCTTAGGCGGGAGTTAGGGAAGTCTATTCCAGGATGCACAGGTATACTGCAGACATACCATGTCAAAGGCTCCCCATTCCACCCTCTTCCATACACATGGGGATCAGTTAAACCCGTCTTTACTCTCATAAATGCTGTTAGTCTCCAGACTACCTGAGGTTGAAATTAGGAAATTTACTACAGCAGCAATATTTCCCAAGGTAGAATGGCATTATGGAAGACAAGCACTAGGAATGCACAAGTCTGGGTTTGGGACTTGACTAAGCTACACAGACTAATTATGTTATGTAGGACAAAGTGCATAAATGCTGATCAGTTTCATTTTCTCTATGGTGAAAAGCCTTGAATTTCTTTAAGTTTCTTTAAAACCTAGGCTTACTTTCATTACAAATTACCTAAAATGCAGTTAAAAGATAGGTAAGGTTAATATTGTCTTCTGACTTGATTTAAAAAAAAATGACTATACGAAAAGGCAAGCTCAATGGACATAAAGCTGCTTTAGAAACACACACACTTTAACAATTACATAGCCATAGAAAAACCCAAGCAACGGTTTAGTCTCTGGTATGAATTCTGGGGCCATTTGTTAATCCTTGAAAAACACAAGATTTGTTCTGAACATCAAGCAAGAAATTTTTACATGGCAGTTTATTTCTATGAAGACAGACTATGCTTCACTGGCAGTGTATGCATCTAAATTATATGGGAAATAGATTAGTTTCACCAACATTACTACAAATGAACTCACATCTGTTATTCCCCCACCTAGGTTATCAAGTGTGCTGACTTAGTCCACACAAATGAAATATTTCAAGACTTTCATGTAGCACTGGAGTTCCCGACTATTGTGGACAGCTTTGAGAAATAAATGGTAAGCAAAGAAAATAAAACTCATAACCACTATAGAGAACTGTTTACAGTTTAAATTCACTGCTGTTAGGAGAAACTAACACTGAAGAGAAACAACACAATCCAATTTCCTTAAAAAACAAACCACAAACCAAAATCCAAGCAATCTCAAATAATGCTCAACAAGGACTATGTTGAGAAATGGATGGATATAATAGTAAATACATGTATCATTATTGAAAATATTTAAACTAATACATTAAGCAAGTCTATTTAAATATTTTATTATAGAAGAAAGGCTCAGGTGAAAAAAATAGATCTTAAATTGTTCTGTGGCTGTTTTTTTCCCCTTAAGAATCCCTGTATGGTCAGGCAGTTGTGACCTTTAATCCCAACACTTGGGAGGCAGAGACAGACAGATCTCTGTGAGTTTGAGGCCAGTCTGGTCTACAGAGGGAATTCCAGGACAGGCTCCAAAGCTACAGAGAAACCCTGTCTGGAAAAATGGGGGGTAGGGATGGGAGCATACTCTGAAATAAAAGACAAAATTCTTTGTTCACAAAGGTCCCTGCACCACATTCCTTATAAAGCCCTAAGGATCAACTAACTATTCCTTCCTCTTATTTTTTTCTCTCACTGACTTTATAGAACTGTGACTACTCTGTAATTTCCTTCCTTTCAGTGTAACAGGAGAGCCTCCTTTAGTAAGTCCATGAAAGGAATCATAAGAAACGATAAGAACTGGGAGCTATTACCGAAAAGAACTAAGAAGGAGAACATATACTAATCCTTCTGTGTACAAGAAATACATTTTAACATGACCACAACTGAAGAACCACTAAACATATACTTTCTATTATAAAAAGAGATGGCCATATCAGTATATAAAAAAACCAACTATTTACATATTAGAATCATATTTAATGCCACTTACAAATCACGTATTTTTCTGGAAAAAAAATGTCAAGATCATTCTCTGAAATAGGAAAGAGCAACGTAAATCTACAAGCAGAATGCTTAGATTTTTGTGTGGAGCTATGCTTCTTCAATAAGCTTCAATTCCCCCATAGTTACCAAGTCAATGCATACTGTCCTCAGTTTTTCTTATTCAAAAGCACTGTAGTTCAGAATGCAATTTCTTTACTGCATACATCATTTAAAAAAAACCCTATTAAGTCTATACAGAAGTAAAAACATTTTTAACCAAACTTCTTTTCCAAAATTAACTGTTCTTTAAAAAAAACCCAATTATTAAAAAATTAAGACAAGGAAAATTATAAATTTGTCACTTCACCTATCTTAGGATATTTTCAGTGACACATAAAGTTCCTACGTTCCTCTAAGTTCATGAGACCCTTGGGTTCTATCCTACACAGCAAAGCAAAGAGAACCTATAAACACTCAAAGACTATAATAGATATTCCAGTTCACTAAACAAATACATCGAGAACAAAAGTCAAGTTCTAGAAATTAAACCATTCATGTGTTCCTGCAAATCCTAAGAATTCCATCTCCACAGAATGAAATACCTAAGAGTGGCTTCAACTAGAAAACAAGAAATAGCCAGTTTCAGCACACCTCTTCCCTTTCATTTCTAAAACAAAAAATGCTAATGTAACAAAATAACATTCTCACTGTGCAGGAAGTCAACTGATGGTTCAGTGTTTTTGTACACAAAGCTACTTTCAATAGCTTGCTGTGGGATAGGACTACACAACAACATAAACTTTGGGCCGCAGTACAGCAGTGTGTCCTTGCTGTGCATGGCTAGTGGGTTTTCAGCAGAGGGGAATCCAGTGAAGGTCATCTGACAAGATGCTTGACAATCCAGCTACATAGCCTACCTCTGAGCACATGAGTCAGACCCCACCAGGAGGGAAGTACAGGAACAGACTCAGGCTAGTGGATCAAACCCAGGCACATTTAAGTGAAATAAAATTACTGTGGTCACTAAATTCATGTTTTGCAATCCTTTAACTATGAACAGGTAAATGAAAACAGACATAATGCATTTCAATAAGGGCAGCAAGCAGTCCTACTACTGTAAAAATCTCTTCTTTCAGCCAGATGACGAGGCATGCCCTTTTAGAGGTAGGTGGATCTCTATGAGTTCAAGGTGAGCCTGGTCTACAGAGTGAGTTCCAGGACAGTCAGGGCTGTTACACAGAGAAAAACCCCATCTCGAAAAACAAAACAAAGAACAAAAAACAAACAAAAAAATTTCTTATTTCTCCATAAAGGCAATTCTATAATAGAAACACAAGTTAACACCCTAAAAACGATTCCAGGAAGCTTGACTGGTACAGGAAAGGTCTACCATCTTATGTTTCTCTATTTTAAGATTTAAGGATATTATGTATTAACAAAAGTAATTATTAGCCGTTTCATTTAGCAAATAAAGGAGTTGAACACTGACAGCTAAGTGGTAAATAAAATCACTTCCTCAAGCTATTTTTCAGTGCCTTTGACATAAAAATATGGAAATGTTTGGCAATTGTTTCGCCTTATTAATCAAGTAGTTACCCGATTTGCTTCAATAAAGATCCAAAAAAGACAAAAAATAACAATGTGAACTCCAGGGATATAAATAATAACGATATTCACAGATAAAAATTAAACAAGGCAAACTAGACAACGGATGTTTAAAGGCTTAAAACCAGACACGATGTTAAAATTTCCTATTGCACATTTGAAGGCCTAATTACTCCTAAACAAACTTGTTTGCCTACCAATCTGAGCGCGAACCGAGGGAACTTGTTTACTAGAAATGAAGCTAAGGCTGGGAAGGGATGTGGCTCAGTGGTAGAGCGTTTGCTTGCTTGTTTGCTTTGCACAAGACCCTTGGGTTCTATCCTATAGCAAATCAGGGGGGGATAAGAGAAACAAGAAAAGCTTCCTCCAAGAAAAGAAAAATGATGGGTAAATAATAAGCAGTTTTGAAACTTTGATTTGGAAGTTTTTTTCTTTTCCTTAAAAAACAAAACCAAAAACAAAACCAAACAGCCCCTTCAGGAGGGTGGAAAAGAAACTTGGAGGTTCTGCCTGGGGGCAAAACCCCCAGTTTGAAGCAGGATAGGGCCTACTGGGTTAAATTCTCCTGC
>LOJH01009459.1:0-12064 GCA_001685095.1 Ellobius talpinus
TCTTTCTTTCTTTCTTTCTTTCTTTCTTTCTTTCTTCTTTTTTTTACTTTGAGAACTTTAACCTTTAAACCATTTAGAAGTTTTCTTCCTCTTTGAATCTCACTTTACTGTATATCTCTCTTTTTCTGACCACATGAGCCTTTAATTTGCTAAGGAATATGGAGAAGTTTTTTTGCCACAACTCTATGGTGTTTTAAGGTCCTTGTTGGGAAGCAAGCTGCAACAGTGTGTCCATAAACAACACCCAAAAGCTCCTAATGCAATTTCTTCTTCCATGTGGCATTGTGTGGCCATAAATCTGTCCAGAGACATAGCAAATGTCAGCTTTTTACATGTAAGAACTGAGCTGTGAACTTCTAGGTGTACATATCAAGATCCCGTCCTAATGAGATGCTGATGGTGTCTGTGGCTGATGTGCTTTCATTAGCATTTGCTAGCTAATTACACTTAATTGTGAACATTAAATTCATATGTGATTACTTGCAGCACTGCCAAATTAGTATGTGTGGAAAAAGACGAAAGAGCTACTCTCATTGCCTGTGAGTGAGCCCAGGGAGAATTTGGAACACTAGAGTTTTGTATTTAAAGTATATATATATATGTGGATACAGATATATAGATATTGAAAAATTATCATTGCCATCATTATAAATAAAATTGTAGCTATTTGTAATTTATTTCATTAGAATGTACAAGATATGCTGCATTCATAAACATAAAATGAACTTGACTTTTAGGAACAGGCAGCCATCTTTTCCAATAAGTCTGGTTTTAAAAGTACACTTTAATTACTCTAAGGTTTTTGCTTTGATGAAAGAACTTGCTGTGAATTCCATCAGGGTAGTGTCTGGTTAATAGATAAGTGGTTTTCCAGAATGCCTTTGGCCGTTTGCTCCAGTCTGTCCCATGGCACTGCTGTGTTCACAGTAGCAGGTTCTGAAACCTCTCAACTCTCTGCGGATTCCTGCGGCTGCTACTTATGGTATTTCCTCAGACACCCTGCCTCCCTTTCTCATGCTCTAAACAACAAGGTTTTTTGGAGTCTTATGAATAGTCTCTGCTTTCAAAGAAGCTATGTGGTCATCATCTGGTTATAAACATATGATTAATGGATTTATTAATAAATCAAAATTGTATTTTGTAATACAAGCCAGGAAGCTAGGACAGGGAAGAATATCATTTGCTGTGCTGCTTTTCCAAGTCTGACATTTCTCTTGCTGTTTGTGGGAGAGAAGAGTGTGTAGGAGCCTCTGGCCTGGAAGTCCAAGTTGATCAGACCCTTGGACATGTGCACCATGGTCTCCACAGGGTAAAGCCAATGGTTTAATTGTCAATGGTTTTATGTGATAAATATTTCATAATAATAAATAAGTTGTGTATTTTCTTTGGGAAATCTAGCAACTGAGAAGAGATTACTTACCTTCAATAAGATACTTTCTGAGTTTTATTGTCTTCTCATGGGCATCCTCTACCATTTTCTAAACACTAAGGATGTTGACTGAGGTTTCTGTCCTGCCTGGTCCCACAGCCATTTAGTCCCAAAGAAACCCACAGAGCCTTACATTAGTTATACACTGGTTGACCTATTATCTCAGGCTTCTCATTAACTATTATATCCTATATTAACCCATGATTCTTGTCTGTGTTAGTCATGTGGCTTGGTACCTTATATAAGTGAGGCATTCTCATCTTGTTTCCTCTGTGTCTAGGTGACAACTGCAGAGTGAACCTTTCCTTTTCCTAGAATTCTCCTGTTCTGGTCAACCTGCCTATACTTCTTTCCTGGATATTGGTCAATCAGCAGTTTATTAAACCAATACAAGTGACAAATCTTTACAGGGTATAATACCAGTATCCCACAGCAGTAAGACATACCGTTTGTCATCAGTTGCTTAACCTGTGCCAATGAAACCATTCACGTGAAAAGGCATTGGTGAATGCCAAAGCAAGTAAAGTCAATGTCTATTTGGCAAATGCTGAAATTGAGTCAATAGCAGTACATGGCTGGTAATTATAAGCTAAAGTCATGGCAAGTCTGGCCAAAGATATAGATTTGAAAAAATAGAAAATAGGTTGTTTCCTTTCAAAAAAGTTTATTGACTGAGGGAAGGACAGCATATCGAACCTATTGCAATTACATTGAAGATTGGGCAGGAGAAAATGAAAACAAAAGTTGACATGAAACCAACTAGAGATAATAGAAAGAGAATGGTGATATTTTCAAAGCCAAGGAAGAGAGGTTATTGAAAAAGTTGTTTTTAAAAAGAAAGAGTGGAGGAAACTGAAAAATAACATTTTGGTTGGAACATGAAAGAGGTTCTTAGGAATATGATAAGCAGAATAATATTTCCTAAAGGTGATCATATCTTTTTATCCAGAGTCTGAACATGCCATGTTATGTGACAAGGTGTGTAGGGGGTTATGGTTTGGGGTAAAATTAAAATTGTTAATCAGGTCCATAAAATTGTTACCCCTTATGTTATCTGGGTGTGCCCAAGTCCTCTTCAAATTCTTAAGGTGAAAGAGAAAGTTCAGAACACTGTGGTGACATAGTCTTGGCCAGCTATTGCTGATTCTGAAGACAGAAGAGGGGCCGTGTTATCTTTCTCATCATGGTGGGCAAGCTATTACATGCTGAGAAGAAGAACATAGAGAGAAGGGGTTTACTCTGGCTGGCATTTGAGAGAAGCTTCCCAGGACAGTGGCACAGGCATGGGAGGAGCAGGGCCATCAGGCACCTCATCCACACCCAGGAGGCAGAAAGTCTCATGCCAGAAACAGGGGTGGGGTGACAAGACCTGTGTGAGAGACACCCATTTCTTCCAGCTCTGATTGGAGGAGGGATGGTGTCTGGCCTTGGGTAGACTTGTTCAGGGTCTGAAGCAATATGGCAGTGATCAGGAAAGGACAGCAGTGGACAGATAACAGACATCCCCCTTTTTGAGTAACAGTTCAATTGTTACTATAACAACACAAAATGGGAACTCTTCATTGCCAAGTCCTTGTGTGTCAGATACTGTTGTGCTTTCCTATGCATTGCATATTAGGATAGTATTAATTTAATTCTCGTAATTTCCTGATGTTGACACACTGTTCTACAGATGGCGACTGTAAGGTACCATAAGTCTATTGGTCCAAGGTCACACCAGGGCAGAGTAGAAAAGGAATGAGTGATGAAGTTATGTCATCTATGATAATTTTGTATCTTATTTGAGAAATTTAAAAGTGACAGCATTTAAAAAAATGAAAGAAATATGTGTGTGCTTACTTTGATTCAAAAGCTGTTCCTTCACTTAGAAGGTTTTTGCCAATGGCACCTGGGAGAGAGACCAGTTTCCTCCAAAATGACATCAGTCACACTACAGAGCAGGCTGCATGCCCAGGAATAGTTGGCTAACACAAAACAATGCTCTATTTTTTTTAGAGCCTTTTGTCTTAGTTTTGCTTGATATTTTTTGTTTTGTTGAGTTTTTTTATTTCCACGGATTTTGGTTTTATTTTTAGAAATAACATGAAGTTAGATGTGTAGGGTGATGAGGAGATTATGGGAGGAGTTGGGGAGGAAAAGATTATAATCAAAATATATTGGAGGAAAAAATAAATAATACAAATTGTCATCATTGAAAAAGGAGAGTAAAGAAAGCTTCATTTTCATGGCTTTTCCATCAGGGAACAGACAACGTGTATATATATTTGCAAGCACATAGTCCATCTATCTAGCAATCATCTATATATGATATACAGAGATACGATGAAATTCCTCTTGTCATTATATCATTGCTGAGTAGCTCAATTTCCTGCCAGCATTCATCAGTATGACCATCTCCCTCTTAAATTCATAGAATTCTTGAGACAACAAGACAGGCTATTGTAGAAGGGCCAAGGGTTAGACATTGCAGAAAGATGTAAGGACAGAGTCAAAGTCAACATTATCAGTGACTTCCATACTGTGATGTTTCATAATATTTTGTTTAATGGATAGGTCTCAGTAGAATCCAGAAATATTTCTTATGTATATTCTAATAAAAACATGTCTTCTGTTATTAAAGACATGCTTTATCTAAAATATTTTATAGAACATGAAGTCTATTATTATGAATCTCACAATAGCATGTTAAATTTGTGATTTAGCTGTGTGTCATATATCAAGGAATGAATATTTCCAAATACAAGATTGCCCCAATGAGCAATACACCTTGTCATCTTCTCTAATTTTTTTCTTGTATTTTCTGTTATCTGAAACCTGCCCAAATTTCTAGCTTTACAAAGTGCATTCTTTCTAGCATTTCAACCTCACACAGCTTCCTGCAGTTTCTCTAAGCACGAGGATCAGCTGTGTAGAGCAAGGACTTGCTTCAGTGTGAAGCTTATATCTTTCTTAATTTTCCTTCCAGAAGTAGCCACTAAAACTGCAGTGTCAGCAAATACATAGGGATATTCCATGTAGTAAGAATGGCTCCCATTAGTGATATGACTGATGATATATAAAAAAATTAACACTTATTTAAGAGTATATAAGCGGGGCTGGAGAGGTACCTCAACGTTAGGTACAACCAGACGTTAGGTACAATGCCAGGCTTACAACCAAAAATAAGAGAAGAGAAATGTGAAAGATTGAAGGTAAGATAATGCAATCTGGCCGCCATACACTGAATAGAAGTCAAATCTATAAAAGTAAAGAAAAAAATCCTTAGTTCACTCCTGGAGCATGAGACCTAAATAGCTCAGGAGAAGAGGTGTCGCAAGTGCTCAGTGTCAACCAATGAGAATGTAAACAGTCTTGTGTGCCTGTGTGGTGGATGCTGTCAAAGGTGTTCAGATTCTTTGATGTTTATCCCCCTGTACGATGTCTTATCTCTCAGTATTCTTCTCTAACTGAACGATATGTTAACAGCACCATAGTAGTCTTGCATCAGAGGAAAATACAGCAGCTGACAAATAGCACATCCAAGAATAGTCATTGAAATGATGATTTTGCTGTGTCAATAAATAGCTCTGCTTTATAACTTCGTAGAGCTGCTTCCTAAGGTTGTTTATTCTTATTTATAGATATTGCTTTCTTTAAAGTAGTTTATTCTTATTTATAGCTATTTAATATGTGAGGCTAGAGTAAGGTTTTCTTTTCAATTTGGCTTGTTATATTTTTAACTTTATATATTCCTCTACCTACTTCTTGTAAAGATGATTCAGACATAAAATGGAATAACCTTGAAATTTGCATGTTGCAATGTGGGTTCAACTAATGATCTAAAACACTGAAACTCATTGAATCTAAGTATAGAAAGTCATGATAGTGAGTGGCTGTGTAACTGAAACATACTTTATCACTATTGTACAGTGAACAAACTTTCAAAACCCACTAATGTGGAAGCCGTTACCTGTTGAAAGAATTAGACAGACAGACAGACTGATTCCTTTCAAAACAGCCTTTCTGATAATTTAGAGATAGTGGCGTATTAATAGTTTTCTGAAATAAAGTTTTCTTATACGTGAAAGAAAAGCTTTGGTTTTATGCAAATTTTACTAAAATCTGTTCTGTAGTGCTGATGTCCAGAAAGGAAATGGCAAAGAATGTTTTCATGTTCTCATGAAGTCACTTAGCCAACATGATAAAGGACTTGTGAATTAACTGAAAATCTATATTACATTTAGTGTGCCTTTGATTAAAAGTCACGAGCAAAACTATGTCGATGTGATGGATACTAAAGCATATATCTCTTTAAGAAGAAATAAGAAAACCATGCTTCTGCAGCACTTGCAGAAGAAAGCAATCAGGCCAGTGATTTCCTCAATGTAAGTCTGCAGACCGTATAAACACTTGTCTTCATTGTAGTATATGAAAAGTCCAAATAAGCAGACCAGTGTTTGCATAGGTGGCCTTGTCTTTGCTCATTCTCTGTTTTAATTGAGCCTACTGGCCTTTTGGTTGCTGCCACTGCAGAAGAACAATTAATATGGACCCTTGACCTCTGGAGTCTTGGATCTGAAACATCTAGTGTGGATTTCTGTAAGTTAAAGCCTTCCTCCTCTCTCTCTGACTGAGATTATTTCAGGACCATCAGATGGACGCAGGATAATGCCTCAGTAGCTACTGCAGCAGAGCTAATGCTGCAGACTTTACTGTGCCTCCCTGGTATCTTTCCTGGTTGTAGCTGATTTTTCCTGGTCATGGGTACAGCTATTGTCTGTCCAGGACTTCAGGTGCCTTGTCAGACATATAGTGTTGTGCTTCCCTGAAAAGCAGTTAAATACAGAAGGAAATGCATGGGGAGGGGGATAAAAGTGTTTTATACAACCTCAAGACAAAGATGAAGTAGTCAGAAACAGCCTTCAGGGAAAGGTTCAGAATCCTGTGGTGGGGAGGGGTCTTGGGATTTAATCCAGGATTTAGGAATGGCAGCCAAGAGTCCCAATACTGAACTGTATCCCCAATTTTCACTACTTAAAAACGATCCTATGGATATAAATTTATGCAGTCAGACAAGGACTATGGTTTATGAAGTAAACACTAAGCAACAGTTAACAAACCCTCAGAAATGGAATGTTTAGTGAATAGCAGTTGGGTTAAAAACACTATAATTTATAGTCACATAATAATTCAATAATGAGCAGAATTAAGATATTCAAATAAAAACTAAGTGGGTGCCCCATAAATAGGTCATTGTGTTTTATACATATGAGTGTTGTTTACCAAGTTTAAATGTGGATTTGTAGCCCAGTGGATGAAGTGTTCTTGAAACAGAATTATCAAAAAAATAATAATTTTTTTGTATATCTGTCTGGCAGATATACAAAGGACTCTTAAACCAAAACAGATGTGAGAGGTGTTACAGATTTCCCCATCACAGTCTCATGCAGGAGCATTTTCTGTGCCGGTTAAGGAGCTGAGACTCGGCTCCCAGTACCAAATAAGGGACTCAGCTCTTGCACTGTGACAGAGAGGGACCTTCCATGAGGAAACCCAGCTAGAGCTAAGTGAAGCTTGTCAGCACCGTGCTGTGAGCAGCGGCTGGGTTAGAAACGTGAATACTCACGGCCACAACCACAGAGCTTTGTGTCTGATGTGAACCCCTTTGACTTCTTCATTTTCAATTTACAGAAGACAGTCTTTGAGGCTGTTTTGCTGTTACACAGCCCTGGCTGAGATGTTGAGCTGCTCCCCTGCCTTACACAGGCTCTCCTGAGCATCTGTGGGGTTATTTGCCCCATCTGTGGGGTCATTTGCCCCCAAGTCCTTGTCTTTTAAAACAAATCTCCAGGATGGATTTGGATATGACAGGACAGATGTGGTCATATCCAACACCAGAATTTGTTAAGTGTTTTCCTAATACACCCCTAAAGTCTAGGACAGGTGTAACCAAACTTAGACATTGGAGGAAATGGTTGCTACCGCTCGATATATTAAGATGGAAACATTCCTGAATGTATATGCTAAACATATGATAACCCATTATCATGTCTAATTTCACAGTTAAAGTCAATATGCTTCTTTTTCACATATGAAATTTTCCCTTGCTTTTATCCATTTCTTTTTTACTATTCATCTAAAAATTAAAGTAAAGGACACTGTTTCCTAGAGTCATTCTTTACCTGAGGTTCTTTCGGTTTCTCCTTCCTCCTATGCATGAATGACTCAGTGGTGGGAAGTGTGGTTGATGAGCATATTCTACTTTGGAATGAGTGTGCCAAAGGCTCTGACTCTCTGCATAATGTTCAATTGTGGGTCTCTGTGCTAATTTTAGTCTATTGTGTGGTTAAGCTTCTCAGATGAGGGTTGACTGAGGCATTGATCTATGGTATAGCGGTATGCTATTAGTTTTTATTTTGCTTCCTCTGTCTTTCTCTCACTCTCTCTTGTGTGTGAGTATGAATTTTTTGTTCCATTTTGGCATTTTTTGTCTCATTGGTCTTTTTCTTGTTTGGTATCATTTTGTTTCTGTGGGCTTTTGGAAGAGAGTGAGTATAACGTTGGGTGGATAGGGAAGTTCTGGGAGGAGGTGGGGGAAAGGAAGCTGTGATCAAAAATAAAAGATGACGAATGCTTGCAAGAAGGAACTTGGGATGCAAATTTAAAATGATGAAAAATGTCAAAAGGCAAATTTGAAAACCTGAGTACTAAAAATGTTTTCCATGTCTAGTATGGGGGTAAGGAATCAACTATGAGGGGCCCAAATCTCATCCTTCTTAAGATATCATCCTATTCTACCTGCCTAGCAACTAGTCTAAAACTGTAGAGTGGAAAGACTTGTTTCCTCTCCAAAGTAAGACTCTGAAGATAGATAGAAGTGGAAGAGAGAGAGAGAGAGAGAGAGAGAGAGAGAGAGAGAGAAGTAGAGTGCTACATCTTGCTCATGCTGGCACTGTGGAGAACTGTAGGTAGGCAAGCAGAGCTGAAATGCTTTTTCCCTACATAATGGCCCTGGGCTTCAGGAGGTGACCATTGCAAGGACCTTCCCCATGCTCCCTGAAGCACCCCAGCTTTCGTTATACAGACTGGTGCACCTCTACCTTCTTAGTCTCTTTCTTTTATTTGCTTTGGATTCATATGTCCCACTTTGCGCATGAACGGTTTGTAAGTGCTGATGGATTATGTCCGTCATTATTTAATGCATTCCTCATATATAAAAACAGGGGTTTCTTCCACTCAAAATTTTGTGGGTTTATGAATCTGCCACCTAAAACCCCAGGATTAAGCTATTTCAAGAAAAACGTGCTGTCTTCCTGTACATTATTCAAGGAGATGTCTCAGTTTGGAATATGTCTACATATATGTTCACATAACTCTCTTTTTTCCCCCTGTGTAGTCTGGTGTGCTCTCATTATTCAAACCTGCAAGAAGCTCTGCAAATGAATGGCCCTATTATGCTCACTGTGCACACTGCTGTTTCTCCAGGCCACTTGAGACTCTCTATCCTCTGGAAGATGGGCTTAAAACATATACTCTGAGCTCTACATAGAGGAATGTGGGATTCTCTTGTTGGTAGAGGGTCTAGATGTCTACCTACATTAGATTTTTCTGGAAGCCCTCTTCACATAAAGTTGCTTCAAGACGTACCTTTCATCTATATAACAGATATGGAATACAGATTTTTCTTCAGTATGGCAATGCTGTAAATGTGATTGAATCCTTTAATAGTTTAAGGTGTAGAGTAGAGATAAAGCACTGATCTAGCATCCACAAAGCCCTGGATCTGGTCCCCAGTACCAAGACCAAAAAGCAATGGTAGGGTGCAATGCCTGATGCAAATCTTTTTTATATGAATCATTATAAGATATCCTGGATAAATTAGCCATGAGCCATACAATTTCCACCCTGGATTGTGGAGGAAGGATTTTTGTTTGTTTGTTTGTTTGGTTGGTTGGTTTCATTTTTATTATTGTTTTCCTTAACAGAGCCTTGTCTTTTTCCTTCTGTTTTACCTGAAAAAAATCCTCCAGAAATTCTTTTCTCAAAGGATTAAATAACATATGACCCATGAGACTATCCTGAAAATTCCAATCTCCTATGTCATAAATGTAGCACTGCATGGCTTGAAATATTATAGACTTCTCTGAGAGAATTGCTGTTTTCGACAAGAACTTGATCTTAAAGGGAGAAATACATGTATAGAATGAGAAAAAATTGAAATAACGATATCTTCCATTAAAGGAGCAATAGGTGGAAAGGTGGAAGTGGAGGCACAGAGATAGTCTGCTTAACACAGATTAGTGGTGAAATCCATGAGGCAAGGCTCGCTGAGGTGACGGTGCCTCCCACTGCCGGGTGGCACATGGTGGCTAGAATGCAGGGAAAGCGAGGAAAATGGAGGAACAGTAGGGTGGAGATGAAGTTGAGTTTTGCAAGAAGCTCAATCCCTCGGGCAGTGATTTTCATTCCAGAACGTAAGGGAGGCAAATGGAATGACCATTCAGAATGATAACACTTCAACCACGACTGGTGATAAGGGGCAGAATCGCTCCTTGTTCCCACCGTACTGGGGCCTGAGTCAGATAAACGTTAAGATACAAATTCTTGACGGCAGCATAATTAGGTGCACAAGAGATTTGTCTGGGGACGTACATGCCAAGAAGATAGCAAGAGAAGGTTGTCTTAACATTTTTATAGAAAAAATGGTATTCACAATGCCCCTTTGTTTTTTAATCCCTTTAACACTAAGCCTGAAGTACAAAGACTATTTTCAGCATACATTCTTCTCTTGACCGGCTTTCCCCACTACTGGGGTTGTTTGCCCTTTGCAAACCCGCTGTTTGGCTGACACCATTATCCAATTCTTTGCCTGTTGGCAGTGCCAACCTCTCTGCCTTTACTGATTCCTGTTTCTCCAGGGTCATCATTTTGTTTGTTGATGATTAACTAATCTTCCTGGTCCTTTTTTTTCATGTGTGGGTATATTTCCTTGTCTCAGAAGTAAAAATGTTTCACCTTCTCTTCACAGAAAAAAATAGATAAAAACCAGCAAATGTCCCAAATTTCAGCTTTGAAAAACACAGTGTAAGATTTGGTGCTGTCTCAAAGTCATTATAATACTGATATATTTTTTGTCTTTTTAAAATTGATATTATTGAGCTATACATTTTTCTCTGCTTCCCTTCCCTTCAACCATCTCCTATGGTTCCCATGCTCCCAATTTACTCAGGAGATCTTGTCTTTTTCTACTTCCCATGTAGATTAGATTAGGGTTCTTACTGTTGTCTAGGTTCTCTCTGGGATTGTGAATATGAAATTACAACAGTGAGTTTTCCATGAATATTTATGGTGAGCTTGTTAAGAAATAATAAAAAATGAGCTTGTTAAGAAATAATAAAAATAATTTTAAAAAAACAACTCAAATTTAATTAACTACACTCGATGGGAACCAGCTAATGCCAACTAATGGAAGGCTATAAAGGCAGCATTATCTGATTATGCATAGTCCAAATATTCCTCTACATGATCCCATCTTTAAGAAACAAGGAATAGGTTAATAAAAATCTTATCTTTTACATATATACATGATAATGAGACTGCTAACTATATGGCAAGTCTAGTTAAAATTTAACATGATTGATTGGAGGGAGGTTGGTTTGTTTTGTTTTTCAAGACTTTTATGTTGAAGTGAAATTTAACACAAGCAAGAAAAAGTACTGTAGCCTTGGCGCAAAGTAGTGCTTAGCTGAGTATCTCCGAGAAGATAAACTGTGAAACTCCTCCTGTGTATGCCCTGTGGTGACTCTGCTTGGGTCTTTCCGCCTCACAGTGAAAAACAAGGATAGGGGAGGTAGGTTTCTTAGGAGTCAGGCTTGCCTCTCTCTGAATGTAGACTCATTATTGAAACTTCTGTGCTCCAGCCTTCTTAACTGGTATCAGGATAAAAGCAACCCTTATTTGAGACCAACCAGTTAAAGTTTACCAAGAACAGTCAACTCCTAGTTACACTAGCTATTGAGAAGCAATTGCTGCCAACTCTGTGCCCCCACACACTTCAAAAGGTTGCATTTACTCTTCTGTCGATGATGATGTATATAGTCCTTACTTACATGGTAAAGGATTAAATGAGGTGATTCAGAAACAGGAAATATGGAAACAATATTAATAAATGTGCCAATTACACGGTATATTTATTATAAATCCAGTGCAAAGAAATAGAAGTTACATGGGAAGTCCCAGAATTGCATGCCCCTGAAGTAGACACAACAGACAATGGGAAAGCAAGAATATCTGGAAGGCATTCAAAATAGCTACAGAATATCTGGTATTGTCTCATATTTATCCACATTCAAAGACTATAAATGACCCTGACATTCCAAAAATTTCAAAGTACTACAATAATAAAATATGGAAATAGGAAATGATATTAAAATATGCACCATGCTTGTCTTGATCTTTCAAGAAGATATTTTATACAAACAGCATGCTATGTATCAGTCATTACCTAACTGGTTTTAATTGTCGGGCAATTTTCTTTAATCCATAGCAGTGAAAAATAAATGATCAACCAACCCTGCAATGAATGTCCCCTGTTACTCAGTTGATAAGCATCCAACTGACTGGACTTTACAATAGCAAAGCTAGTGTACTTAAGAA
>LOJH01009459.1:12100-24892 GCA_001685095.1 Ellobius talpinus
CAGCCTGATGATCATCATATATAGTTCTTAGTCTAGCTGGGCTAAATGTGCTCTGAACGCTCACACTGCAATTAGGAATGTCATATAGTGCGAATCTTACTTTAAAATGAAATGCAGGGTTGGTCACTTAGCTTTATGATCACAGGACAGACCAGGAAATGTTCTACTGTGCCACATTTCTGCAGCCCAGGAAAACATCAGAATTCAAAAGACCAAGCACAGTTTCTACTGAGTGTTTGTGGCTTTCATGCCATTATAATGCAGAACTGTGTTTGAACTACCAACCAGATATCAGGACCCGTTTATGCAAACATTAGGTGGCCCTTTCACCCAATGGTGCCCCTGCCAAAGCCAGGCACTTTAGACTAACACAGGAGCTGACGTCATAGAGTTAGGTCTCTAGCTCAGTATGGGTCTTGGGAGTCAGCTACAACTCGGTTTTCTCGAGGGAGATCTTATCCCATTCTTGAACATCATTCCATGAATGTGGCATAGAGGGATGGCTGCTCTCTCAAGCACAGTCATAGAGATGGAAGGAGGTTCTCTCTTTATGCACGCCCATCATCTACCTTTATGCTCAAGTTCATGTGAGGTCACCTTGGTCACCTCAGTCAAAGACAGACAGATGGAAACTCTTGAAAGGCTTTTTGTTGTTTTAGCTCAGAGCATTTTGTTGGGCTGATACACTGTCTCAATATCAATGTCTCATAATAATGAGAGTGATGAGAGTGTGTTTCATTTTTATCAAAACGTCTCTAAAAGCACTAACATGTTTGTTCAAGATTATTCTTTGTAGTTTTCCAGTGATTATCAGACCATTTGAATTAGAGCAAAATCATTTCTTCAAAGTACATGAGTTGTTACTATAGGTAATACAACAGTATTTTCCGCAGACTGGCTATCAGAAACAAGTTTTCTCTCTAGTCCGCGGCCCCTCCCCCAATATATGTGTGAATAGCAAGTGGAACCAGTTACTGTGCAAAAGAAGAATATAAAGAATTTTAAGCCAGTAACTGAACAAGGCCAGTGATGAAGCTGTGTTGTAGAACAGTGCTATGGAGAGAGAACCAGTGCACAATAGATATGGCCTTGACTCCATGGGAGCTTCTTGCAGACTCACAACCAGGCACTCTGATGAAGGAGCTCATCTACTACCAGAATAATGTGTCTGAGCCTATCAGTGGCTGAGTGAAAAGAAAATGCACCATTCTGGCATCATCACTGTCTGCTGTGCTTTCTGAGCTGCTCTTACATATCTACACAAAGTGGTAAGCAGAAGCAGTTAGGGCTTCGGAGGTGGGGGAAAGCAAGTCACATGAAGAGTGGACAAGGTTCACCTCTATCTTAGGTTTTCTCTATATGCAATGTTTTCACCTGTCCCAGGGCCACAGAAATGATCTTCCATATCATGCTATAGATAGTTTGTCATATAATTTTTTACATTTCAGTCCGCATCATACTTGGTCTTCCAGAAGCATAATTCTAATCTGTATTTTAACCAACTCATGCTTCATCTGAATCCTCACACCTGTGTATCTTCCTTGACTTGAGTGTCTTTCTCGAAAAGGTGGAGTAATTTCTGTTCATTTAATAGCACCCACCATTATGATGTTGTATTATATTATTCATGAGAGATAGCTTGTGATCAAATACCATACAGTCTACTGATTTACAAATGAAATACTAAGCCTTTAAAATCAAGGAAAATATTTTTGAGCAAAGATAATTTTTATGTCTCTACTCAGAAACAGCATCAAATTTAATTAATTTCTGCAGTTGCAAAATGTTGGAGATAAGACTTCGGTGGTATAAAATTCTAAGTGGAAAATCCAGTTATAAGTGGTATAGAATGAAGGTCAAATAAATAAACTTGCATTTATTTTCCTAAAGAACGGTAAAGAAGATTAGTGTAGAAAATTGAGCAATTATCCACTCGAGGTAGAATTAGGCAGACAAACTCAAGGATAAATTTGGAAGCTTAGCTGCAAAATGATGTTTCAAATGACATTCAAAAACTGGATTATAAGGCAGTAATATCTCTTGCATTAAGGCGTGTGTGTTGCTGTGAACATGATGAAGGAAGGGTGTTGAAGTGGGTTTATGAGTGAACTTATCAACTCCAGTGTGAAAGACTGTTCTCAGTTTCCTGGGAGAACTTTCAGATTCCGACAAAGTCAGACCCCTTGGTCTACAGTCTACAACGAGAATATCCAACAGCTGCACACTACACTGACAAACAAGTTAAAACGCCGCTTGTAAAATGACAATCCTCTATGGAGCACAGGGCCACAGAAATTAAACACATAGCAGGAGACACTAAATCAAGAATGAGATAAACAGAAGGGTAAAGACAAGAAAGTCTACTCTGAGGGAAATGGTGGACTTCACCGCCTTTTGTCTGTGTCTAAAGGTGTTTCAGAGAAACAAAAGTCTTACTACTTTGAAGTATAAAATCATCATTAATTATAGAAACAGAGAAGACCGAGAATTTATTTTAGTCTAATTTAAAGAAGAAACTGTTTTTCCAGAGACATGTTAAGGGAATGGATACTTGGCAAAGTGGAGCATAGTGCCTGCCCACTGATGTAACGGAGTTTGATCTTATTCAGTATCTATGGAGGCATGTGGCAATAAAATTATCATGAAATAATCAACTTTGAAACCATTTGGCTTTCTGCACTGCTGTAAATAACAGAGTAACTTGTGAAAAACTGTAGTCTTTGTGAATAAAACATTTTAGTCAGGAATACATAATTTTTCAAGCTCAAACTTAATGTTTCAATTTTATTTATGAAAGAACTAGAAAGAATGGAGTCCCAGTCAAATTGTAGAAGGTAAGTAGTTTGAAATAGTTTTATATTTGTTATTTCACAATTTAAATATTTGGGTTAATTCCTATACTTAATATCAAGTCAAAGTAAAAGATATATATACATATATATAGAGATTTAACTGCATTACATAATAACTATCCCTTAAAAATCATGTACCTGTGTCTTAGACACTGAAGTTATTGGATACATATATCCAATAATATCAAAAATAAATAGTACATTTAAATAAAATTATAATAATGACTCAATGTTTGCATTGTAGTAAGTTTTAAAGAAAGATTTAGAGTTCTGAAAATCATAGAAAAATACAGCAGTAAAGCTTTGGTATTTCCATTATTTTGTATTTTGTTATTTATGTCAAGCCCCTTCATTTAAATATAGCTAAACTTGAGGCTCAGATGACCAACTGTAAAAAGCTGTTTTAATATTAAGGTGGGGATTTCTCTGTGATTCATATGCTTTTCATAGGGTGGGCCCAGTATTTAGAAGTATAGACCATGGCATCTCAGGATATGATCAACCTTAGGAACAATACGTGTGTGTGTTCCTTTGGTTGTCACTGGCTCAGTGTTTCTCTTATTGGCTCATCAAGCCTTTGTGTAGACTTCTCAGTAAGAGGTTTCTGTTGTTGTTCTTGGACTGTTCATGGCGCTGAATTGCTATATGTCCTAAATCATTGAAAAGGGAAGAGTGTTCAAAGTGAGGCTGCTCTTAAAACTTTTAGAAAGAGAAAGACAACCCCAAAACTTTGATGCTGAGGTTAGTGGTTTCCTGTGACTGACAGAGTGCTTCCTCTGTCGCTAGTCTACAGACAGCAAGTACAGACAAGGAGACAATATCTTCAGAATGGAAAAAATACCAACTCCAAAGTTAAGAAATTTTGGCTTGTATTTGGATGGCTGAATTTTCAACTTTTCAATGACCTAAAATTTTACTTTTACTGTGTGCTACGGAATTGAAACAAAGACTCTAAAACATTTACCCTTCGCTATAGGCCATCTGAGAGTGGTCTATAATGCTTTGGCCTTAGAATTGCTGCTTAGTAAATGAAAAATACTTAGGCAGACAGCAATGAGACTTGTGACCAGTTGCTCTCTCTGTTCTCTGTTCCTTTCCCATTACCAAATAAACAGAAAATTAGAGTTTAGCAAGGTCAGTTTAAGTAATTTTCATTAAAGAGATATAGTCATTTAGTTTCTTAAAGTATTTAAGACTTTTTTAAAAGATAAATGCAGTAACTATTTAAAATGTACCTACTGGTGTGAGTAAATGAATCTATTTTGCCTAAGATGGATCTGATGTGTCAAGTTACCTCCAGGTATAGGGGTTCTGTAGGTGTGTGTTACGGGAAGAGCTCAGAATGGGTCTGCCCAGCCCTCGAGAGCATCCCAGTGCATATTCTGACAATACAAGTGCCATCAAGGCACCCTTTCTATTTTCTCTCCTCTACAGTGCTTTGTTATTGGATGACTTTCAAAATGTAGAGCTCTGAGGATTAACACTGTTGCTTGAACATACAACAGTAGTTACACTGTTCCGAACAATGTGGTACACCTGCAACTGCTCTGCTTTACTTAGCTGACTTACTGTAGCCTAAGGGAACAAGCAGGAGAGATAGATATCACTACCCCTACTCGGCCAGTATCCAAATTCAGCTCCAAAGACAGAAGTATTGCTAGTTACACAAGTGAGCATGCCTTCATGGGGGGGGGCACACAGTATACTATTCTCTACCTTAGAAAAGTATAATAAAGAGAAATGGTATTTCATGTAGAGTTTTCCAAAGTAGTATAAGGAAGAATTTTCTCCATTAATGCTATTGGAAATATTTACAGGAAAATTTGTCAGGTAACCTTTGTAAAGAGAGCTGAGAGCATTAAGATTTTAAAATATAGGGGCTGGAGAGATGGCTCAGAGGTTAAGGTCACTGACTGCCCTTCCAGAGGATCAGAATTCAATTCCCAGCAGCCACATGATCGCTCACATCTGTTGGGGACTCCAGTTCCAGAGGATCCAATACCCTCACACAGACGTGGAGGCAAAAACACCCGTGCACATAAAATAAAATAAAAAAAATATTTTTAAAAATAAAATATAGACACTGGATGTTCTGCAGGAAAACAGTTCTGAAGGTCAAATCATTGTTTGCATCATAAACTTTTCGGTCACTATCCTAGGTAGAGGTCTTATGAACAACCCTGGGAAAAGAGCGTGTCGGTGCAGAAGTCTAGTCTATACTGTTCACAAGGCTTCTGACCCTGGCTAATTTCCATCTTGCTCATGTGCATTGCTGAGACTCTTGCCAGCCTCCTTAGGGAATGAGGAAAGTTCACAACTTTTAGGAAGGAAAGCAACATTTTAATGGATCTTGGTTCCAAATACGCAGCACTGTTTCCGCAGCTCACAAATGCATACTTCCAATGACCTTCTGCTAGTCACATACTGACACCAAGTCTACCTCAGACTGCTTACGTGAAATGAACATGAGTCTAAGTTCAGAAATAACTGAAGAGAGTTGAATATAACAGTGATAGAGAGAATATCAGAGTATTTCCTTTATATGAGAGATCCAGGAGGTATCATTCAGTAGATAGCCTTGATTTCGGAATCCCATAACGAAAATAATCTTGGGAGGACCTAAACAGACCTGAGAGTTGCTTTGATAGTCAAGCTAGGCTGATAAGGTCAACAAACAGCTCCGAAAAAACTCCAGTAACTCTGTGAAAAAAGCAATTTCATCCCTAAGAAATTTTATTGTTTTTTATAAGTAATTTGCATACCTCATGTGTAATGAAATATGAGAAACAAAAATTACACTCAGTAAAGAAGGCCGAGGCCATTGGCCTAGCATGTTATTACCTTACACAAAAAACAAGGGAATATTTTCACAGATTCCTTGCACTTTCTAAGACCAAGTTAATAGGATTACTGTGGAGGTTAGACAAGGCACTGTTTGTCACACATTTTTAGAGAATATAGTTATTTTGTGTAGGAAGATTGCTGATAAAAATTTGGTCGTATGAGTGGTAGATCAACTTGGGGAAAATTGGGTAAAATCAAGAAAAATTGTTTTTATTTTTCATATTTATTTTATGTTGGAGTTAACGATTTTTGTAAACTTTTGAGGTGTTATAATTACGCATATTGATAAACTGCACCTTAATAAAAAATAAGGCATTATTATGCCAGTTTTTCTTTAGCACAGTGAACGCTTAAACAACTCTAGATAAATGCTTTAAAGACCAAACTGTGCAGAAACATCTTATTTAAAGCTGAAACCCCCATCTTGTTGCGAAGACCACCAGCTATGACCCACAACTACATGGCTGCGACCCATCACATTGATTCGCTCACTCAGTTAGTTCCATGGCTTCGGAAGACAGGTATTGTCTCCATCTTTTAGGCAGGGATGCTAAAGCAACTACAATTGAAATAAGGAGCCTAAAGCCACATAGCCCACCAAATTCGGAGCGAAGATCTGCAGATAGATCTGTCTTCAAGAGCCAGACTTAGTTCCAGGAAAATGTGTTAGATTAGAAACAAAATCCATGCATCTGTATGTTTTTGAATAAGTTGATTTTCAACTTGAATTGTCTAAAGCTTAATTTTCCATGATGCTTTTTAAAACACAGTCTTTGTTATGTTCATATTATTTTTTTCTGAAGTAACAATCTTGCAGGGTATTTTAAATGGGGGCTGTACCAAGTCTTTGTCTCTGATGACACTAAATCAGAAGCAAATTCCTTACTGGAAACCTGTCTGCCTATTCTTCTGGTTGTACAGCAAGTTGGCTTGCTTGACTTAATCCCATTAAATCACCTAAAGGGTTCAGGACAAAAATGCCTCAACTCATCTCAGCTATTTACGCCCGTTATTTTGATTAATAAAGTACATTTTGCCTTTTGAGACTCATGGATAAAAATGGCTGTTAAGTAAACAGAATAAAACATCACATTTTGAAAGTATGAGCCTACTTCATTCATATTCAGATTAAACCTAAATTTTCTGGCGTTTGCTGTATCCTCTTTTGTGCCTGCTTTATTTCTACCACTTTTGAGTGTGCTTTCCTTCCACTTGTATGTTGAAAACTACAAAGACAGTCATGGCTAATGTTTATATCATGAAGGAGGCAGCATTTTGTAAAATAAACTTTGAGTCCCGTTTTCGACTTTTCTCCTTGACGCACATGCAAAAATGGTAAATATTATGTTTCCCTAACAAAAACAAAGAAGTGCAATACCAATGTCCTCTTGTGGGACACTGAGTGATATCATCTCAAATGTCAACCTGTGACTGGAAGAATCAAATGGTTTTCCATTGTAGCATGAAGGAAAGGAAAAGTTAAAGAGCTGCTGTATCAGGGGAATATATGTGATGAAGAGGCTTTAAATCACAGGAAACATACGTGGATTCACTCTTACTCTCTTGAAAGGAATCAAAAGACAGTCTCATGACTATGAAGCCTCCTCCCAAGGACAAGCCGCAAACACTGCTGCGGTCACTGATCTTATGTTTGAGACTGTGTCAGGAGACACAAACAGAAGACAGCAGGAGAATGCGGCTGTGCGTTGTGGACTGACCAATTTATTTCAAACAAAACTTGTTCTCTGCGGCTTTCCAAACTTGGGTCTTGTTTTAAAGCCAAGTACAATAATTTGGTTAAACAGTGAGTCACATTGAATGAAATAATATTTAGATAAAATAGTTATCACTTTAGAGAAAACATCTCCGCATATCTTTGTTCATAACGTCTGGCCCTTTAAGTTTGAGATGGTGCAATATTCAGTTTATTGTATTTTTCTGGTACTCAAGTAAAAAGTGGTCTTTAAAAGTCATTAAATAAAACAGTAGTTCAGGAATTTATAGTGGTCGAGGGCGCTGGGTTGTTGAGTCCCGGGTAATCTAACTTACTAAAAACTGGGTGGTCCTCCATCATTCTGAAGGAATTAGAGGAATTTTTGGCAGTGTGTAGCTGATTTCCAGTTAGTAATCTGCATTTCCCTCTTCACATCCTTCAATGGCTTATTAGTTGCCATACAAGCAGAGACTACTTGATATTATATGTATATCACAGTGGTTTGTAGAGATAGCTCACATATCCTGATCCTTAATCCTAGAGTAATTACAACAGAGCACCAGAAGACCTCTAGGTTATCTCTCATTTGCAGTTGAAAAATCATTAGGAAAGTTATTAATAGGTCAAAAAATTCCAGTTTTTTTCTATGTGTATTTATTTACCTATAGATGTGCAATAATCTTGGCATACACATACTCTCATTCTTCTCTATACTCTTAATAGTACATCAAAATATTCTCTCCCAACCTCTTCATTAGTTAAAACTGCCTTTCTAAAACCTCATACATGATTGTCCTACACTTTCTTGCATTTGTTGTTGTTGTTGTTGTTGTTGCCGTAAGTGACTTGGGAACAATCCAGCAACCTGGGTTTGACATTCAAGAGTTTGAATCTTTACAGGCTATTTTTGACAGTCAAGAAACTTGTAGATTTTCTTTTGCATATTGATAGACTCATTCTTCTGACTAGATCATCGAACCCAAATGGTCTTTGTCAATGCCAAACACTCCTGAACATCATTGATTCTTCCTCATCTAGTCCAGGTTTCTACCCAAGCTTCGTGTGCTCTCTAGGAAATGCTTTTCACTTTATTGACTCATATTTGTCTTTAGGTCATGGTTTGCTAGACACTTCCTGGGCCCTAATAAAAGGTAGCTCCTCTTGACTTTTCCCTCTTTGTCTTTTACCTGGTATGCATTTGAAGCAATGAGCCTTAGTCTTGAGAATGACGCAGCAATATTTGTTGAATGAAGAAAAGTCAAGAATTTCTGTCTAATCGTGAAGTCTTAGTCTTTGTTCTTTTGTTCTCTAGTATTCCTGAGTCATCTTGTTCACAGTATCTGGGAATCACTCCTAGACTGTCTTTTTTGCAGATACCAAGACTTTTTTTTAGTGACTCAGATATAATCAGTCTGTTGAAATAAATGAATTATGTACAAATACAGGCTTTGTGCAGAGACCTGTGGCAAGAACTGTGAAAGACTGTGATAAAAAGTAAACTGGGTAGACTTCACCATATGTGAGATCTCTTAATTTTGTTTCTGTGAAGTCTTCCTCCTAGAAGTTCCCACGCAGAAGTTACCATGTGTCCAGGGAGGTCCAACTTAAGTTATGAAAAATGGCAAATATATAAAAATTTGTAATAGACAAATGATAAATATTGCTCTAAGAATCTTTGTGGGACTGGTTGTAGTGATACATGCTTTTAATCCCAGCACTCAGGGAGGCAGAGACAGGCTGATCACTGTGAGGTCAAGGCCATCCTGAGCCACAGAGGGAGTTCCAGGACAGCCAGAGATGTACAGAGAAAACTTGTCTTGAAAACAAACAAACAAACAGACAAACAGACAAGCATAAAGAATCTTTACAGATGTTGCAGTAGAACATAGGTGGGGTTAGTCATGTTTCATTTCTAGGTATTTGTTCACCAGTAAACCTAGGTCTGGTCCTCATCCATGCCCAACACACACATACACACACACACACACACACACACACACACACACTCAAACACATACACACGGAGAGAGAGAGAGACAGAGAGAGAGAGAGAGAGAGAGAGACCGCTTGAACTATTTACCCTTCTCATTAAGTTTGTCTACCGCTCACAAACCTAGACTATTCATATTTGACACTATTTTCTTCATGAACTTAGTAGTAGCTAATTAATTCCTTTTTAAAATAACAGCATGGTTAAATGAGTTACAAATCTTTAAGACTGACTTGACAGTGGTGACACATGCTATTAATCCCACCCAGCACTTAGAGGCAGAGAGGCAGGCAGATCTCTGTGAGTTCAAGGTCAGCCTGGTTCTAGGAAGGCTCCAAAGCTACACAGAGAAATCCTGTCTCAAAAATTTACTGGTGTTTCATTAGTATTTTAATCAATAAAGTTTGCCTGAAGCTCAGAAAAGTAAAACAGCCACACTGGCCAGCCTTACAGGCCAGGCAGCAATGACACCACCTTTACTCCCAGTAGCCACACTAGCTTGCCATAGAAACCAGGCGGTAGTGTTGCATGCCCCTAATCCCAGAACAGGAGAGGATTATAAAACGGGAGGAGACAGCTCTCAGTCTCAGTTTAGTTCTGAGGTTTCTGGGAGGCATGTTGACTATTTTTGGACTGAGGTAAGGTAAGAGCCAGTTGCTGGCTGCTTTGTGTTTCTGGTCTTCAGGTGGAAGCCCAATATCCGTGTCTGAGATTTTAGTAATCGCGCTTCATTAAAAAAAGGAAAAGAATGACTGTATATAAGCAAGTATAATAAAAGCCAATTATAGTTCATAGAGGTCCTACTTTTAGAGTAATTTCTAGTTGTATTTGTATAACCTTCTCTTTGTCTTTGACATCCTGCTTCTGCTTTACTGGCCACCTTGGGGCCACTATCGCTGAGTAGCTTGCTCTGCTTCACCTTTCCCAGAGATGTCTAGGAAGCAGGTGTCAGGGGGTGTGCTTAGTCATTCACAAGTTCGTTTCTATGCTTATATCTCGAATGGGTATGCAGAAACAGGTGTCTTTGGCCGAGAAACATGATGAATGCCGGCCTCAGAATATCCGTGGTCTCCTATGGCTTAGGAGTAGGTTTAGATTTGAGTCTCCTATCCAGACGTGACTTCCTGCTAGTTCTGGGTCTCTGAAGGCATGTTGAAAACTGAATCTTCTTTACAAGTAAATCTGACTGTTGACTCCCCAATGAGGACCCTCAAATTTCCACCTACTATCACTCATACCTCCTAAGTGAGTTTAGAAGAAAAATCTGAAGTTAAGAATCCTTATTGAATTGAAGCACACAGAGAAACACAATATTGTTTGGGGAGGAAAATAAAGTCTTGTTCTTTGGTGTAGCCTCATTGATTTTGAAGAAAGAACAGAGTTTTGATGATATATGTGTTTGTGTATATATTGTATGATGTATGTATGTATGTATATATAAAGGTTTTAGAAGTATTTCTCATTCCTATGAGACTCGTAGAAGGATAAATGGTATACTAGACTCCCAGATATTCCATAGTGATATCAACAAGTATTTGGAATAAGTGATACTTGCAATCAATGTAGAATGGACGGTTTGCACAGTTATTTTATTGCTGTAAGAAACATAAGAGCTCATTCTGGTTACTAAACTCCTTAGCTACCTGTATTACTTTTAAGGCAAAAGAATAAATTGAAGGAGAAAGGAATAGTTTGGCTTACGGTTTAAATGGAGCTGGGTGATGGCTGTGGGAAAAGCAGAAGCAGGCGGCTTCTGGTCACATTTCCCCCACAGCTGGGAAGCAGAAAGATGGCTGAACTTGCGTTCTCCACTTAATTCAGTGGGGAGACACAGCTGCTAGTACGGCACTGCCATATTTCGTGCAAATCAGCCCTGTTAGCTCAATAACCTAATCTAGATAAACCCACATGGACATGCCCAAAGCCTAACCTATTCCGAGAGGCCTGCCTCCTACATGATTCTGGATTGGGGCAAGCTGGCAATCTCAACTATCCCGCTAAATGCTGTCATTCTCTCTTGAATTTTCCAGATGTTGCTTTGCAGGAATGAGGGTAGAGTGGGGATACCATCTGTGGAAGCCCTGCACCTACAAGACAGGACTTAGAAATTCAGCCCCAGCAGCTGACTGCACACTTGACACTCCCTTGTTGTTTCAAAGACATACTTTGCCTCTTCACAACTTCCTTAATAAAAACCTTCATTTTTTAAAAACTTGATATTTTTTCATTTTAATGATTCATGACCAAAGTAGTAGATTACAGATGTTAATATACCTGGAATTGAGTGTTAGCAGAAACAGGAATGCGAATGGACAAAGACTTTTGTCTCATATTCAGAATCTTACATTCCTAAGACAAAGTATGTTTTAACAGTTGGCGATGTGTAGTCTCATCTTCTAACTTCCAAACATGGAGTTCTGAGACTTTGCAAATGTACTGCAAGGCAGAAAAGCCAAAAAGGAAAATAAGAAAATAATCAGTAACTCAAGACCAGTCCTGATCTGATAGCTCAAGTCAGCTTGTTTTGTTTTTTTTTTCCAGAGACAGGGTTTCTTTCTGTCAAGTCAGCTTTACTCGCTCTGCCCTAGTTACATTATCTTCAAATTCTTACTTGCGTTCTAGCATTTTAGTTAGAAAATAGCAGGAAGAATCTTGTGATTAAGAAGAATAATGTGTCTCGCGGCCTTGAGGCACAAAGGAGCAAAGCAAGTTTGAAAATGGGGGGTGGCGGGCAGGAATGGCCAGCAGGACAAGAACACAAAGAAAACACACAGGTAGTGGTGACTCAGGGAGGTAATCTCGCCAGCTCACACCAGGTATGGAGACCAGCTTAAAATCTTGGACTCGGTTCCAGATGTAATAGAATGCTATTCGAGACTATTATAAAGCAGGAGTTTGGGGGCACAGTGGACAGAGAACTGGCCATTTAGATATAAGTGTTTTGAGAATCAAAGGGGCATTATTGGTAATTACACTAGGCACGAAGGCCCAGACTGGATCTGTCTGCAGCAAACTGGAGTGAGACTCATTTTTCATAAAGGCTCCTGTATGCTTGTTAATCTTCTCCCTTATGCAACGCCTGGGAAATCCATTTTGCGTCACAGTTGCCTTTCCCTGGCCAGGCTCACTGAATAGAGCTGTGTCCCTTTGTGCTCTTTTCATCCATGTGCCATTCTAGTGCCTCCGCTCTAATCTTACTCATCCATCAAGAAACGTGGATGAGAGACCCGTTCATCTTCTCACGAAACATGCCTGCCATGCTGTCCGCATCAGGTCTCCGGGGCTGGCATAGGGTCAGGAGAACCGCGTCACTAAACTGTGACAGATTTGGGGGCAGTTGCCAGCAAGCAGTCTGCTGCCTTTTCCAAAGCAGCAATGAAAACTGAAGCCAC
>LOJH01009459.1:24974-37921 GCA_001685095.1 Ellobius talpinus
TGTCGTTAGGAAAATGGGGCTGGTTCTGCTCACAGATTCAAAACTATCCTTGTTTTGCAAATATTTCACGAGTGACCTTGTGACCTTGCTTGCGATGACCAGTGAAATTCACTGAATGTTAATGGTTCTGCAGAGGCTCTAGAAGCATAGCAGGACTGAATACCAAAGCGTTGAGTAGGAATCCAGTGAGCTGAGTGTTTAAAGTTTGGTCCTTGATCTACTGAGGATCTCACAGATGGCTGCTCTTTGGGGCTGTTAATTTTAAGCAAATGTGGTTTTAACAACCTTCCAGCTGTTCTCTGTTTACGTTAGGAATTAAGAATTATAATTTTTACTGGATTGCCCTTTCAATTCCTTATCTCCTGGGTTTTCCTAAAGGGACAGGTAAAACTCAGTTTCTAGCCCAGTTTCAAAACACCGAGCCTCCAGAAGAAGATGAATCATGAAGCCCTCTCTACTTAAAACTTTTTCTAAGATAAGACATCCAGGAGAGGATGTTATCCTGTCAAAAATCACTGTCTCTAAGGTCAAAGGCACCCAAGCCTTTGAAATTTGCCCTATGCTTTCTGCCTAAGGCACAGTAGAGGCTTCTCCCAAGACTGTTTCTGCAGGCCAGCTCCATAACACAATAGAGCAAAGGAGACTTCCTAAACTGTCTCAAGAGCTCATCTTGTCACCTGCATTACCTATTAGACCAAAGCATCTCACCTAGAGTGCTAACCTGGCCATAAATGTGTGCTGAGTAAACAAACTGATAGCACAGCCTGAGCTCTAACTATAATTAATGAGTCACCATTATATCCGCTTCGAACTGAGAGTCCCAGGAATTGATTTCAGTACAGTAATTCTTTACCTATCAGGGCCTTTGTAAGAGACAAAGACAGTGTAGTATTCTGATTTCCCTTATTTGGAAGCATGACTAATGGTTATCATTCATAAAGGGATCCCCATGGAGTCCACCAAGACTATTGAATATATGAATGAAATTTTTAGTGAAAGAGATTCTCAACAATATTTGTAAGGCTCCATCAACACTCAGTTATTAAGTCTGAAGGACAAAATGAGTCATCATGTAATTAGGAAAAGTATACAGCGACAGACATAATGCCCTACATATTGATGCATCTTCTCAGTGCTTTGATGATCTCCAATCCTGCAGATGGAGGAGCTTATCATGCCAGGAGACCCTGTTGTCCTCTCAGTTTTATTCAAATTCTCAAGGTTCTCAATGGCTTCTATTATGTAGAAATATCCTTCTGAGCATGTAAATGTTAGGTAAGCATATTATTCTGGAAAATTTCCCTGGAAGAACCTTGGTGTAAGGCATGACAGTAGTTTTCCATCATGAACATCTGCTATCATGTGGCTATCAGGGCAGAAATATGTGTCTTTTTCATGCTCTTTCCCAGGAGATTTTTCCCAGGAACTTGGAGACCTATGTTGCCCTTTGTGGAGCCACTGAGTTTTCTAATGCTATGTACTGTATCCCCAGGCAAGACCTCAGCATGACCTGAGAAACAATGCTGTATCTCTGATGCTGTAAAAAGGATGCTATCATTATTGGTGTTTAAAGGGAATGCAAGGCAAGCCCCTTTGCCTTGCTTAGAGGCAGTTCCTGCTAAAAACAGTGACTTCGTCTCTCCACTGCAGTCAAATCATTAGATCATTCGTTTCCTGTAAGTGTGACAAAGCCACTGGACCACAGTCACCCATGTGAACTCCACGTTGAAGGAAAAGACAGAGTCTTGGGTTGTTCTTCTTATGAATAAGATTCTCATTGCTTTTAACTCTCGCTCCTTTCTCCCCGACAGCTCCAAAGCTCAATTATCACTACTCATAGTAATTTAAGTAGCTCCAAAGCTCAATTATCACTACTCATAGTAATTTAAGTAGCGTTTTAACAAAATACCCCAGGCTTCTATCCCCAAAGTGGCAGCTGTGAAGTAAATCTTCCTGGTTAACAGCTGTCAGTTGTCAATGGGATACAGATAATTAAATGTGAAGACGCTTTATGGTCAGAAAAGACAGACAAAACCCTTGGACCAGAGAAGCCTTCAAGCTGATGTGGTTACTGCCCTCTCTGGCACTGAGTCTAATTCATGACTTTGATTGTTTTCTTATGAAACAGGTAAAGGAGAACTGGAAATTGCATTAGTGTTTTTATTTCCTAGCTAAGACCACGTGCTTGGTTTTATTTTAATGCAGGTTGGGGAATAAAATGCTGGGAGAATAAAGGAGAGAGGACAGGTGTGAGGGAAAGAAGGAGACATGGGGACGATTTGAGAAACATCTACATAAGGTTGTATATAAGCTGTGATAGGCAGGGTAAGAAGGTAACAGTTGGGGGCTGTAAATACTAAAGATAGAACAGCTAGGAAGAAAACCTCAAGTCAAAGTTTCTAAAAGCTTGAAGCTCTTTTGTTTGTGAGGTATCCTTGCAACTGTGTTAGTTCACGTTTTTCCTATAAATATTAATCTACATTTAGTATTACTATTACTAAACTTAATCATTGGAACTTTAACATTTTTACTCGTTTTAAATATCTCCATTTATTAATTATTTTGTTTTCCATGGGAGCATTCATTAGAAGCTATTGTTGCAATATATGTGATATTATATACATACACATATTATATATGATATATAAAACACACACATATATAACATATATAATCAAAGAAATGTAGGCTTTCTTTCAACTTCTCCCAAGCACATCCCAATGGAGCTATAAGAGGAGGTGGAAGGAAGAGAAAGTTGTATAATTATATTTTATTAAAATGTAAAATAAGAAGAAGAAGGTAGCTAAGTAAGCCATGGAGCATCAGCCAGGGACAGCTCTTCTCCATGGTCTCTGCTCCTGCATTGGCTTCTCTTGATGATGAACACGAAAATGTAAAATGAAATAATGCATTTTCTACATACACACTTTTGCGTGAGCGCACTGTGAAAGCTAAACTCTTACTCATTTACTGAAAAAACAAACTGGAGACACAGGCTGCTTAGTTTGTTTATTTTTAAATACAAATATGCTTCTTTGCTATCATTCTGTATTACCGGCTAAAACTATTGAGCTATATTATAGCAGACATTCCACAGTGGTGAACTAAACAAACTGAGTAAATCTGTGTGTGCTTTGTGTTCACATTATGTCTGCTGCTCACAGATGGGATTCTTGACTTCCTCTAAGAATCTGGAGTTTTTATTTTGCTGTAAGTAAACTGTGGCCATTAACAATTGTTGTAGAAACATGACTTGGGTTCTATGTCTCCAAATTTAGAATCAATATGTCATGAAATCAGAAACCTTAGAAAACATCCACGTTCAAAACTTGTCACTGTTTAAAATCATTGTCCCAAGATCAATGGCATTTAGGAACGTCTGTACAGAGGTCTTAAGATTTTTAACTGCAGAGAAAACTGCATACATTGTGAGTGTTGACTTTGCTTATTGTCCTGTGTCATCCTGGTTCTAAAAGTTCAGTTTGCAGGCAGATACTCAACTTAATGAGCTTGAGTCACTGATCACTGAGAGGTTACAACTCTGGGCATTTAAATATCTAAATCCATGCTTTCCCTTTGATATATTCACAGGCATGCTGTCATTCAAATGGCGTTGCCTCCTGAAGGAGAAATAGGACAATAATTGTTTTCAAGTGATTTAGCAAAGCATACTAAGGTAGTGGAAATTACAGTGAGGAAATGTATCAGTTATTTAGAGTTATTTGGAGATGATCCTAAAATGGTGAATTACTGACTCTGAGAATGACACAATTGATAATAAGTAAGACACCTCCATGCCATTGATTTCTCTCCTACTTACTGTACTGGCTGATGACTTTCACTGAGAAATCTGAGATTCCTGCAAATGCAAATAATTTTTGAGTCACATAGGGTCAGCACGAACAATAACTTGCTTTTTTAATTCATCAGAGAACAATATATATATATATAAGCAAACATTTTTAAATTAATTAAGCCTTTAATTCTAATTTTCTAAGAACTTCATATATGAATATTTTATCTCCACAATTTCTTTTTCTCTCTCCTATCTGTCCAGCTTTTTTCAAATTCAGTCTCATCGTTTTTAATAATTTTTTATAATATAAATATATATACACAAATATATACAAACACTTGCACACATATGCATTTGCACACATGCATACACACATATACATAACTTATTGGGTCAGTGTAACGTTGTCTGTATGCATATGTCCAAGGATGACTACTTTGCGTTGGACAGCCTACGTGGGAGCTTGTCCATAAAGGACATTGATTTTTCCTTTCTTGGCAGTCATTGAGCACTAATAGCTCTTCATCTAGCAGCAGGACTTTGTGTAGATTCCTCGGTTCATATTGGTCAATCAGTTTTGTCATTACGCCATTCCTTTTCAGGCAACTATATTGTTGAGAGCTCATTGGTGTATTTTCCCTTATCTAGCTGCAGGCATCCTGAACTACTGGGTATTAGAATTGTTCCTCTTCCTCTTCTCTAATGTTTTCTGTGCCGTAGGTGGAGAAGTTGCACTACTGATGTATTAATTAGGGTTAGGCATCCCATGGACAGTTATTACCTGCATTTTGCCCAGTTGTGAATCACTGTAGCAGTCTCCATCTGCTGTAAAAAGCTTATTTGAAAAGAAGAGAGAACTACATTAAGTACTTGCAATACAGTTAGAAATGGCATTAGTTTAGGGAAATGGCATTAACAGCTTCTCTGCCAGAATCTATGTCTTCTCAAGCCACAAGTAGGTGGCAAAGCTTACAGTACCAGGTATGAGTTCCCTTTTAGTTAGTTTGACATATAAGCTGTTGGTTATACTCAAGATACAAAGTAGCACTGTGGAAACATCTCTATCAAAGAAGAAAGATTAGTAAGTTATTTTTCCTTTTTTTGGTAAACATTTCAGCAAAATCATGAAATTGTAGAACCAAACCATTCTGTTCAACATTTCTTATTCACTATTTTAGAGCTTCGAGAAACCAAGACCTCTGAGTATTTCAGCCTGTCCCACCACCAGTTAGACTACAGGATATTACTGATGGATGAAGATCAAGACCGGATATATGTGGGGAGCAAAGACCACATCCTGTCCTT
This sequence comes from Ellobius talpinus, assembly GCA_001685095.1. Classification (NCBI taxonomy): domain Eukaryota; kingdom Metazoa; phylum Chordata; class Mammalia; order Rodentia; family Cricetidae; genus Ellobius; species Ellobius talpinus. Next base: position 30,076 of record LOJH01009459.1, read on the forward strand.
GAATATCAACAATATCAGTCAAGAAACTTTGAGTGTAAGTTTGTCATTTTCATGAGGGAAGTCATGACATTATAGGTATTTAAAAGAATTCAAATACATTGAAAATAATATATATTAGATTAGAAAAAGAAAAACTACTAGAAACATGGACACACACACACACACACACACTGAATTTACTTTTTACTTCACTGCTGAAAAATACGTTTAGTTCATTAGGTTTTAGAAGTTTTAAAAATTCATTTAAACTCCTCAAATAATTGTAAAAACATTCCTTGTATACCCATCTATTCAAAAGAAAAAGGAGTGAGTGGGGAAGAAGTTTACCAAGAAAATCCTGGATAGAAAAAGAAGAAGAAGCATGTCTTCTGTGTGTAATCTACAGAGGGTGAGGAATACAGCTGCTAGCTCTATGGATATTTGAAGAACCATACCCTAGATTTATTATTCTTCTTTTGTAGTGAGAAAGCAAAATCAAGCATCAATGAAGTAAAAAAGCAAAACTGTGTTAATGACATGTTTATCATAAATAGGACACTTTGCATTTATTATATTAAAGGATGAAAACTCAAAATGTATTCTTTTCTGCCAGATGTGACTCAAAACAGCAGCAATTTAGAATGTCAGCACAGTGCTTCACAGGGGCTGTGGTTTCATTCCATGTGTTACATTGTTGAGGCACATGGACCCTCACTTTAGTAAATCTGTCAGTCTGGCTGTTTTGTTTACCAAAGGTAATACTCAGCTAATATAGACAACAAACATAATTCATAATGATATAAACAGGGGTTAAAAGTGTGAGTCCAACGGGCAAAATGTGCATTATATTTTGCACATTTATGTTTATAACAATTTTATTTAAATACATAATTATAGATTTCCATGTGTTCCTGAACATGTTTTGTTAAAGAAAATTGGATGAGCAAAAAGTGAATGGTCTAACGGCATAATAGTCTAATAGCTTGAATTCAGAAGCTAAATGGGGAATTAGGAAAAACAAAAATAGTAACACCTTACAGAAACCTCATAGTCAAAAGCACATGAAGAATGTTGGATTGCTGTGTGCCTGACTGAGATTATACAAACTTTATGTTTCTTCCTGAGCAGGTATTTTGGCCAGCATCAACAATCAAAGTTGAAGAATGCAAAATGGCTGGCAAAGATCCTACAGTAAGTAGTTGAAGAGCATACACACACACCACATAAAAACACACAGTATACATATATGTACAGTGCCCTACTTACATACATCATGTACATACAAACATACCTACTCCCACACACAGTCATACTACATACACAATCACACTCATAGACACACACATTCATACATACACATGCACATCACACATATACACTACCTATATCATACATACAGTCATTACATATACCACACACACACAAACATCACCCTACCACACATACAACACACGCATGCATGCGCCAACTACTTAGTCTTCATATGTATATGGCTTGAGAGCAGACTGAGATTAGTGGTGTTGGAGATCCTTGGCTGGACAGATATTAAAAATGTAATGCGACAGGCCTGGAATTCTTGGGCCATCTGTAACTTTAGAATTCCTGACTTGCTAAACTTTCCTGCCGTGCTTTCATTATTTAATGCAGACACTTTTCATGATTGATTTCCCCAATAAACCTTTTTCTGAGTGACTCCAACCTGCAAAATTCTCAGCGGGCTGCTGAAAGAATGATAATGTGAGTGTCTGGAGTAACTCCTAGATACCATGGGAACTATTCCTAAGACTCTTGGTGAAAAAATAGTCATGAGCCTGCACATTCCAGATAAATAAGTCCATAGTGTTGAATAGTACATTTGTCAATTGATATAATTACCAACCACACTGAAAACAGATATACTAATAGACAAATGCAAAGTGCAACACTTGTGCAAATTGGAGTCCCTTACACCAGCTTCAGTGGAAAGAGTCAAGCAAGGGACCTATATTGACTGCTATGAATGACGTTCTGTCATTGATGTCAAATTGTTCTTGAATATTCCATAAGAAATGCATGGAACTTATTTTTCATCAACTCAATCCTGCATATATATCATTCACATTTTCCCTCAAATCATGAAAACTATCATAATGGAACTAAGTATCAAAAATATACACTGTCATAAATAATTTTGTTAAAGACTCCTGTTCAATTTTTTTGCTCAGTTATTCATTTGATAAAGAACATTATACACCAGTTGCATATATAGCATAATTCTAGTTACTAAATATATAATTTTTGTAAACACAGACTTAATTTTGATTTTCTTAACCCTATCTAGTTGAAAAAAATTAACTTGCCTTTAGTGAGCAGGAAAATAGATTTAAATTAAGGAATACAATAGAAATATGGCTATTATATAGAAAATCTAGTGTGTTTATACACACACATCCGGGTTTGAGAAGATCATATGAAGTAGTAGCCTCAACTTTGTGTTCAGAAATGTTTGGCTGACCACTCAAGAGATTCTGAAAGGGTTAATGTCTGTATGGAGCCTTAAAAATAAGTGCTATGGAGAGGCATTGAGACAAGTTAGTCATGGGGGGGGGCGATTAATTCATAATGAAATAATTTTTTTCAGTATGACTGACTCTCAAGACAGTGTCTGATCTAAACTTCCATAAAGGCTGGGGAATGTCAAGGCAGCAGAAGAGCCTTAAGCAGCTCTTTTCGACCAATGGGTCATCACCCCTTTAAGGGATCAACAACCCTTTTACAAGGATCACCTAAGACCTCTGGAAAACACAGATATTCACATTAAGATTCATAAGAGCAGCAAAATTAGGATTATGAAGTAGTAACACAAATAATTTAATGCTTGGGGTCCACACAGCATGAGGAACTGTGTTAAAGGGTCACCACAGTAAGAAGGTTAAGGACCCCTACTCGAGAGGGAAAGATCTCTGTGTATTATTCCACAAGCGTTCTTGGGAACCATGACTAGGAGTGACTCAGCTCTAATGCTTACATTTTCAATTTTTATTTCATTCAGTTAACAGAACTTAAAAAAGGAAGAAGAAACATGAGAACATATAGTTAAAATCTAAAGGGAGTTTAGAGGGTGGCAATCCAGGCAAGGGGGGAATGTACATTTTGTTAGCCTTTCAGGGAAAAAAAAACAAAACAAAACAGGATGCCATGCTGTGGATGGTTTCCTTAAGCTATTCTTCCAATAACTGGGCATGAGTTGAGCAGCTCTCCGTCCTCCCGTAGTGAAGACATTTCCCACTGAAGCATGTCTGATCATGTCTTCCTTTGACCACAGTCATATCCCATGGCGATGTTACTGAGTTTCCTGATGTTTTGTTCAGGAAGGTTTGCATTTCCAATTCACAGCAATTGCTGCAGGGCAATTGTGTAGACTGTAGATACGTTTGCATTCTCCTTTTCCAAAAAGTGATCCTTTTTCATCTCAAGCGTCTAGCCAAGTCATTTGACCCCTTTCTCCCTTTGGTGAAACAGAAACCTATTGTTATATGCTTTGTGATAATTAAAACTTATTTGATAAAATCTTCAGTACGGGCTTAACATTTCCCCACAATTTTATTATGCTGTGATATCAAGCATTGGTATGGTTAATTCTTCCCTATAGCTATACACTTGAGAAGTCATCCATGACTAGATCTGTTCTATGCATTTTTATGATTAAACAGGAGAGGTTTTGTTTTCCCAGATAAAAATGTTTAGTTCTGAGAAATAATAATCTATGAAATTCTTTCAACTACCTACTTTATCTGTGTAGGAGAAGAGACTTTGTAATAAATACATCTTGTGTCCTATCTGTGCAGTCCTTACAGAGACCTCCTGTTAATCTGATGTCAAGGAGAAAATGCCAGTGGGAACTCACCAATGAGAAACAGCCATTTGAACATTCTATAGAAAATATATTTTATTTTAATTTTCATTGACACCAAGTGTTTGCAAATATCTTCACACTGTTGAAATAGTTGGTACCCAATAACATAGCATTTCACCTTTTAAGACACAGTAATCGAGTATTTTTTATTAGTGGAGTTTCACACATGTTTTGGCTGTAGCCAGCCTCCTCCCACAGCTTTTCCCAATTCACCCTGATTGACTTTTTAAAAGCCGTGAAAACCAGTGATTGTAAACAACTTTTGTGTTAATGAGGTGAAGGCAGTATGCGTACATGGCTTTTCAATACACAAGAATGATTAGACATATATGTAACAATTATGAGACACCATACTCAAATTTAATGGAACAAGCCAGGCGCTGTTCTATGTGTTCCATTCGAATCTTGTAAGCTATTCAGTTATGCAAAATAGAAATCGAAAAGAGCCGTGATTTACAGATTAAGAAACTTAGCGAGTAAGGAGAATGAGAACCTTGTTCCGAGTGTTGCAATTGTGAGTGTGATGGCCCTCGTCTGGTGGAGGACAGCCACCTTAGACCCTGACCTTCACAGTGAGATTGCATGTCTTGCTGGGAGACAGCAGAAGGGCTACAGAGACACAAGGCAAAGAAGAACAGTGGAGCTGGGATATTTCGCGAAGCTTGCTTTGATAGGTTTGAGAGAAACCATGCTAGCTGTATCTTTTAACATTACCCTTGTGTTTCCTATCAACAATAGGAAGATTCATTTAAGTTAAATCCTTGATCCCTTCTGGTCACGATACACTGGCTATTCTCTAGAAAATCCTCTCCTACCACTCCTGGACTTGGTGCTCCTCCTGTGTGTGCCCCTGAAATGCCCTACCACTTACTGCCTCGACTCTTAATGATATGTCTCTCTGCAGTACTGGACATGCTGTGTGGCAAAGGTCATTATCCACTGTGCCCAGATTTGCATCTAGAAAACTTCATCAAATCTAAACAAGTTCAGAATAGCAAGGAAGGCAATTGAGCAAGGGAATCTGTTCAAAGTGTTTATTAGGCACTGGCAATGTGACATGGTACATGACATGACGGGTTTGCTAAGGCTCTTAGATCAACAATGTCTAGAGAAAATATATGTATTTCAGAAAAACATCTTTCTATCTTTTTCTTTTAAATATATTTATCATCTCTTAAGTAAAATAGAAAGTGGGAGGAAAAATCCAGTTATAACAACAGAAAAAAAAACAGAATTTGTATTATAGAAATTTCATGCGTAAATGATATCTACATCAAATTGTAAATAAACTTATTTTTTTAAGGCAGTGATAGGAACATAGTTTAGTTTGTGAGTGTATGTCTAGTATATAAGTCATCCTTTGTGTCCCAGCCCAAGCTTATGTAAGCCCAGCTTGGTGACACCCACCCTTAATCCCTGTCCTTGGATCAGAGGCCCAGTTTTCATCAGCAAAGGAGTTAGCTAAAGGGCAGCCAGTGCTATAGGAGACACTTTTCCAAGATAAGGGGCAGGAGAGCCAGATCCAGCAGCATTTTAAACATTATACCAGATAATAAATATTCTATAATAATTATTTTTATTGAGGGTAAATTATCATAGTGGAAATACAGCAATTTTTCTGTTCAGTTAAAGAGGACATAGGCTACTTTATTTTAGTCTTTAACTGACAGAAGTTAACTTCATAAAGTAGACATAGGTCTATTTAAACATACAATTTGGAGACTGTGAGCATAGTGCTTGAATTGGTTCAGCATAGAAGATGGCCTTCTCATTGGTCAAGGATGGAAGCGATGCTTTTCATTACCTGGCAAGAAACAGGATAAGCGTATCTGGCGTTGTGCCTTAACAAATATTTGCTGAAGAGAATTTACACTACAGTTTGGGTCAGAAATAAGGTCAGGAACTGATGCTCGGCAATGGAAAAGCAGAGCTCAGATGATGGCGGCTGGCAAGGATTAGCTCAACTGTTCAGCATCACTTCCTGTTCTATAGAGGAAGAGGTGGGAGGCTGGACCGGGTATGATGTGCTAAGAATTTGTCTACTGATAGCAAAAAAATGCTAGAGAAAGTGTGCACACTGGTAGTGGCCACAGTTTCTGTCTGAGGTTAAGAAACTCTATTTAGTCTCTTTTGGAAAGCAACTTCCTTATTAATAAATTGAAATTCAGCTACTTATTTGAAACATTGCTGTAAGAGTGAAGGCAATCTATGTATGTGGATGGAGAGGTCTGAAAATTTTACTGATATGAAAATACTAGGTTTGTGTAAGTACAAAATACTGAAAAGAAAAGTGTGGGTTCTTAATGCATGGGTGTATGACAATGGACAGAAAAGTATGGATTAAATATTTTTCATATGCTTGAAAATTTTCCTAATAGTAGCTCCCTGTGTGAATCTGGTAAATTAAAAACAATAAGAGCCTCTGTGGTTTATTTTTCTGAAGGGAACTGAGTTTCAAAAAGACAAAAAATAAAGAATTCATGTAAAGTCATTAAGAAATAAGGCACTTTCAGTGCATGTCAGTTACAAAGTTAAACACTGAACATCCTGGGAGGTACTAATGCTAAAATATATAACACAGTTATGTCTGTGTCTTCTGTCACATAGACAATAAAAAGTGATGTAGTTTTACCTCAAATATAAAAATATGTTGTTGACTTTTTCCTTTTAGCATAGCAACAATTTATCAGAGAAAATTGTCTACAGATCCTAAGATAAGGCAGATGTAACCTTTCCTTTCTAAATTTGCATTAAATTCATGTTTTATCACAAGGTCATCAGTACAAAATTCCAGAGTGACTGATCATGAATGTGAAAAATATAAGCATGGGTCTCTCTGCTCACAAATCTTAACATAGACATGTTAGATACACACTACTCTTCGGTTTTGCAGTTTCTTCAGGGTATTATGTTATCATCTCTAGCTATATAATTCATCTCCAGGTAAATCTAAAAATAGGTGTCAAGCACAACACTGTATATTTAACAAAGATCGTTACCGTCTTAGCATTAAAATAAAGTGTGTAGCCTGGACTTTAAGAATTCATTTCTTTGACATTAGAATTAAAGATTGATTAATAGTACACAGTAGAAACTTCTTAAAATTCTCATCACAAAGAGAAATATATACTGACTGACAAGTAAAAATGAATATTAAACAAAACTGATGGAATATATAAAACAATATAAATGTTTAAATCAAGTTTATCTCCTATTTTTGCACTTTACTTTGTTCTTCTTTGTAGTAACATAAATACTGGATATGCAACACACCTAGATATCATGAAAAAGGAACATGTACTATAGACTATCCAGGGAGACACTACTGTTTGAAATATTTTATAGCCTTTATTAAACAAATTATACTTCAGATTAAAATTTTTCTATAAAATTCTTTGAGAGAAAATAACTTTGTACAGGTATATCCTTCTGTCTCAGGCTTGATTAATTTACAATCAGCAAAAGTAATGAGCATTTCAGTGGTAAAGTTTGGGATGATTAATTTGGCCACAAAGAGCTCACAAACTGCTACAAGGTCACAGTAAATTTAGAAGCACAGCAATGACATCCTTGCCAACTTAGTTTAACTGGAGTCAGGTGAAAAACAGTCTTGAAAAAAGTGAAAAAGGTATTTGGTGGGCACCCAGGGTAGAGAGAATGATTCCACCATTCTTCATAGAAGCAACAGCTCTTCAGATATTCTAAGGTGGCTTTCATCTCTCAGTTGGACAGAGTAGCCATGTTTACCATTGGGAACTCATGATAATATGGAATGTGAATTAACACAACTTCACTTCAAATATGTATGTATTATGTGTGTGTGTGTATGTGTGTGATATTTTAAGGAAAACTAGAGCAGACAAGTAGTGGTAAGTCTGTGCTATGTTTTGCATTTATCTGTTTGTTTTTGTTGCATGGATGTATTTGTGGGAGCAAGTGCAAACACAAGTAGAGGGCTGAGAATAAGTTTTC
>LOJH01009460.1:0-18452 GCA_001685095.1 Ellobius talpinus
ACCGCCATACTGTATCATTGTAGAGCTGGTAACCTAAAGAAGTTTCACAATCTATATAGGCTTGTAGCCCACTCAGGTGGATAACCTGAAATCTGCTCAGTAGCCTTGCTTTGAGAAAGGATATCATATCATGTGACCTAGAAATTGCCCAGAGTACATGGAGGCCATCTTGTGAAATGAACTATTTGTCTGTATTTGTGCAGCTCAGAAATACCTGACTATTCCTATGATCTTCACAGTGTCCAACACCATGAACCATAATAAAACTTATAGAAAGACTATAATCTGATACTCAGGTAGACTCAAAGGCAAGATTGCATAATAGATAGATCTAAGGCACATTTTCAGTAGAAGGTCATTTACTAAGTAGGAAACTCTTTAGGTAGAGATATCTGAGTCCAGAGAAATTAAAATATCATTTGGGAGCACAAAAAAATACATGATGCTTCAAGCATCACAATATTTTTCAAAGAACACAGAACTCTCTAGGAGCAGATCCCAAAGAAGTGACTGCTTGAGACACCTGTGAAATATTGAAAACAGCCTTTACAACTAGGCTTGGTGACAGCAAAGAGACTATAGATGGCCCAATGGTTACAAATGTGTATAGTTCTTGCAGCAGGCTCAAGTTTGGTTACTAGCACTAACATTAGGCAGCTCCCAACCTCCTGTAATTACTGCTCCAGGAAATCCAACAACCTCTTCTGAACTGTGCAGGCACCTATACTCACATGCACATACTCCATAAACACCCCCCCACGCAAATAAAAATAAGTCTTTAAGAAAAAAAGAATATGAGAGCCAAGTGCAATAAAGTGCAAGAGATAATTTTCACAAGACCAAATGCACGTAAAATTGTTTTATAAGGAACAACTCTGATTTATTTCTTTAGAGTCTTAAATAATAATATCTCTTGAGTTCACATTTTTATTTTGGGTTGAAGTATCCCATTTCTTATAAAGATCAATCAATAAATAAAAGACCCTAGTGTCTGATTTCTAGGTAGATAAGAGGTATCACTGGGATTCTATTAGAAAAAAACACCTGCTCAGTATACCACCTCCAACAAAAATTTATCAGTTGGCTCAGAAATACTAAATGTGGCTCCTCCTAAGACACATAGTACAACACCAGGTACAAAGTACAAGATGGTCTGTTGGTTTTGTCATTTTTCTTCTAAATTTTAAGGGCTTCTCTTGCCTTATTCCTTACTCACATTTCTTTGCAGCAGAAAACCATGTATATATTAATATATCAACCAATGTTTTTGTTTGCTTGTTTTGATTGTTTGCAGTTTTGTTTATCCATCACCCTACTTTATTCAGGAAGAAGCAGATGAAGTTTTGCTGTCCCAGGGAATGAATAATACATACTACATATATAACAAAGATGTTAAATTAATAAACTTTTTGGTATTTTATTTTCAAAGTATATGATTCTCAGTACAAATGATGGATTTGGAGGACCTCTGTCAGGCTCCTTCCCTCCTTGTCCTCTTATACTCAACACACACTATACTATAGGTGATAAAGGGTTATGGAAAGGCATTGTATTCAACATATGCTAGAAAAAGGTACTATAGGGTTCTGGGGTTATGGCAAGACATTGCAACTCAACACACACTAGTTGAAGGTGCTATAGGGTTATGGCAAGACATTGGTGGCTCACTACCTGACCATCAACCTTATACTAGCTCTAAGTTGAATATTGCCCACACGATGCCATCTTCAGAATACAGAGAAAGCAAAGCTTCTGAATTCTTTCATGCTTAGGGGAGTAAGGAACAACAGAAGATGGTACTGAGTCATCACTGAGTAAATAGTAAGGGTTGTTTCACCAGCACAAGAAACTATGCTGAACTGGGATACTGACTGCTCAACTGGCATCAGTCAGGCCAACAATTCATCTCTCCTACCAACATTCTGATACGTAAAAAGCACCAGAAATTTTAAAACACAGACATAAGGGGATGGAGTGTTGACACTACATAGGCTAAGATTCACTTCTTAACCCATGTAAAATGTAGGATCAAACAGAAGTTGATTGATTAAAAACAAATGTGTATTATGCATTATTTGTATATCATGCATGGAGGATATTTAATTAAAAATCATAAAAATCTACTTCTTAAATATCCGACTCTATAGACTATGCATAATACTCAATAAATTCTTATCTTTTCATTATATTATTTAATCTCTTCACAGAAACTTAAATTACTCCAACATTTAACTATTATTTTACTGTATTTTTCCATAAGACTGATACAACATTCACACCTTGTCATAGAAAGACCTTAGCTATTGAGCTTATCAGGAAATAGCAATGATTAAGAAAACAGCACATGGAGTTTTAAATATACCTTTCAGAATCCTTTAAGTGTATGATTCTTAAAGAAATGTAAATTTTTACAAATGTCATTGTTGTGTCATAAGAATTTATATTTTTGTCTCTGACTATGACTCCAAATTTGAATAAATACATATTCCAAATCTGACGGTTTGGGAGTTCTAACATATGCTAGCTTCCATACCAGCCATCAAAAGTTACATATTTTAAGAAATAACTAGGAAAGCTTTTTATATCACCCTAAACCTCCACTTTTGATCAATATGGAGAATGAAATCAACGCAGGAAGTCTTCCTTCAGGGCTGGTTGAATAAAAATTCAGGATGAAGGATGAAGGGTTAACTAACACTCCTCCCCAACACACACACACTGCAGATGTAAATCAAAGCTCTCCTTTCTGTGCAGAGCAACAGGTGAGAATAGGTGTTTGTGGCTCAAAAGCCTCTTTGGCTTGACGAAGAGGCTCTAGGATGGTAAATTCACTGCAGTGTACATTATTTGTGGGTGTGGGGATAAATTAGCATTTCTAACTCAGAAATGTTGAACTTAAAAAATAGTAACTTTAAAATAAGTCCTTCATTAGTCAAAACTATAATATCCAACAAAGTATAAGTTAGCCTGGTGGCCTTGTGCCCACACCACAAAGCACATACGCCTCACCCAGAAGCCACTCACACTGAAGATGAGCTCACACTAAAATTTACCAAGTAGACCAGAAGAAGACTAGATGTGCCATGTATATATACAAGCAGATGCATACCTAACAGAATGCATTTCCTTTGCTTTTCTTGAGAGGGTCTCATGTAGCCTTGGGTGTGATTCCGGACTTCTAGACTCCTCTTTAGACCTCCTAGATACTGTGATTACAGGCTCTGAGAACCACACCCACCAAGAATTTACTTTTGGACAACTGACAAATACAGAATGAGTTTTAAGTGGTTATTTATGAAATTCTCCAAAAAAGAATTTACAAGAGGAATATGTTCACTTAATTGGGTTGAATAAAAGAGGCCTAAGGAAAGCGGATTTCAAATAAGATGTCCAGATGGAGATTTTATATGTGTAAGGTTAGAGAAGAAAGGACTGGTAAAGTAGAAACTATCCCTGAGGAAAACATAGGGAACAGTTTTCCTCTATGGTTCTCAAAATCACTGTGTTTTGTAATCATTGAATTTTATTCTGCATCACCTTGTTTCCTGCTGCTCTCAGACTCAACAGGCATTTTCTTGTCTTCATCTCTCTTGGACTCTTGACTACACTGCATTGATAAATATCCCTTCCAGACATTCCCAAGCACAGAGATGGACATCTCAGGACATGGCACTGCTTTTCCATACCTTTGTGCTTGCTCCTTGGCATGCTTTCTTCTGTTTCCATGGAAATGAGAGTCTGTAGTGTCTGGTCGTAAGCTGCTCCCTCACCCTCCCTCTGTCTGCATGACTTCCCTGAGCAATGGACTCAGGGTTTTGTTCACAGTTGCATGCAGATGACATTCAGGAACAGAACCCCAGATTTACACTTCCTTCCTTTTTCTATTTTGTGTGTGGGGGGCATGTATCACAGCCAGGACCTAGCACATTCTAGGCATGGTTACACCTCTGAGCTACATCCCCATTTCATTCAATTCTCTTTAAGCTCCAAAACTGTATCTTTGAGTGTCTGTTGCATATTCTTACTTTGATGTCTTAAAGGTATGTATATATTATGCCTGTACTCAACACCCAAGGTTTTCTTCACAACCAATCCATTTCTACTTTGCTTTAACTTGCTTAATCTACCCAAATTTATAAGTGAGTACTCTTGATAAAGTTACCATTTTGTCAGTGAACCTTATTAATTTTAGTCCCCAAATGTCTCCAATTCATTCTCATCCTCTTTTTTTTATAAATACCATTTTGTGTTTCATCTTTCTCCTTCTCCCTTCCCTGCTTCATTAGCAGTTAACTGGCCCTTACATCCTTCTTACATCGCTGGATTACTTTTGCACACTTTGCCAATAGCATTCCATTCAAAGAGCTATCTATCATGCCTCTCTGAGGTTTCAAAACTTCCTATAGCCCATGAGCAAAGGAATGGTGGTTCTTCTTTGACTCCAGCCTCAATGGCTAGGCTCCCTCCCCACTGGTGGAGGAGCCACTGTTCTCTCTGATATCCTGCATGGCATTTCAACACTTCCTTCAGGATTCAGACATATGGTCTGGTTATTTGGAACTTTGCCTCCCATAACTCTTGTCCTATAGAACTCTTGATCACTTAGTAGACCTTAGGAAAAGAGACAGTTTTTTTAAAAAAAGGTTAGATTGACTCCTCAATCTAACGTGTCCTCCAGCACAGTGCTCTCATAAAAATGTGCACCTCCTCTTTACAACACTATCATAGCTTGAAGTCCATATTTGTGTATAAAAGCTTGATTAATATGTGCCACTCACACTAGTCCTGAAACATCACTCCTAATATAGATCATGGTGGTAGTACTTGTGCAATGTGGAATGAAATACAACAAAATGCATATATGTAATATTTAATATCATATATTATATATAATTTTATATATATATGATCACTAATGTTTGCAAGTTGAAAATTGTTTTAAATTCCTTATTACTTCTGTATACACTACATAAATTGGCAATCTGACATTCTTCCATTTATTTATTTATTTACTTATTTACTTATTGAGATATAGTCTTTCTACATAGCCCTGGCTGTCCTAGAACTAACTATGTAGATCAGTCTGGCCTCAAACTTATAGCAATCCAGCTGCTTCTGCCTCCTGAGTATGGGATTAAATGTATATATTATGACATCCAGCAATTTGACATTCTGAATTAAAGGGCACTACATTGAAAAAAGTAGAAAGTGTTCAAACCTGGGGTACACATGTGGGAATGTATATACATGTGTGTGAGCATGTGTGTGGAGGCCATTGGTCAACTTCAGGATGTTCCTCAGGACCCGTCCACATTAGTTTTTGAGACACCGTCTTTCACAGGGACCTGGGATTCATCTGTCTCCTCCATGGTGTCCTAGCATGTCTGGCACCTTATGTTGGTGCCAGGGACCACACTCAGGGGCTCCTGCTTGCACAGTAGGCTCTTCAGTAACTGTGCTGTCTTTGCAGTCTTCCTTCATGATCTTTATATATCATTATCTACCACCATAATCAGAGTTCACACCAAAGGACTGTTTTTGACATAATTTATAGTTACTGATTTGCCTATTTATTCTTAGCTCCAATTGGGACCGGTGGTCAGTAATTAAATGAAATGCAGCCAAGTACCTTAAATATCTAGCTTTTTTACATTTATGGTTTTATTTACACATGTATTTATATGGGGTGTGTATGTGTGGGCACATGTATCAGACAAACTACAGAGTTGGTTCTCTCCTTCTAGTATGTGGGTTCTGGGGATAAATTTAAAGGTTGTCAGGCTTGGTGCTGACTTGTGTATATAATAAAATATTTTATGGTTCAATCCTGTCCTTGTCTCTTAGACCCAGTAGGAACCCAAAAAGAATAATTGCATTAAAACAGGTTTACAGATTACGGTTTTTTTCTTCAATTTTTTTTTTTAAGACAGAGGTTCACTACATAGATCTGGCTGAACTTGAAATATACCCCAAGATATAGTCTCAAACACATAGCAATCCTTCTGCCTCAGCTTCCTGGGGGTTGAGATGAGCACATGTAGTTAGTTATAAGTCACTATTGTAATGGAAAAACTAAACAAAAATGCATAAGTTATTTTCTGGTCATAACTTAATAGTATCTTTATTTTCATCAAAATCACCTAAATTTACCCTCACATACATCTGTACTATGAAAAAAGGACTTTGAAACTCTATGCTTCTCTGAGTTAAAATCCTATTTGGGAGAAGAAAAACAAACAGCAAAACATTTGAAGTAAAAAATAAAAATAAAAACAAAGTATATTGTTTCAGAAAGTCAAAACTGAATTTCTAGTTTTGTTATCTAATGTACATTATTTAATCTCTGGGTCCATTTACCCGACAGCACAATTAGAATAATACCAATCTGCCTTCTGGAGTTGTGGGAGTCAAATGATGTTATTCATACAGAACCTGATGTAAGAGAAAAAAGAGCATCATCTTTAGGGTCTTGGGCACATGGAGCCCTTGTCAACTAGGAGAACTCTCTGAAGTGTGCTCACTGTGGGGATGACTACCCAAGGAAGGGAGCACCCCATGACTCATGCCACCCCCCCATCGTCTACTGTCACACTGACAAAGACCCACTACACTTTTACACGTGAAGTCTGGCACTGCCAGAACCCTCCATTTGATTTCATTCCATCCGAACAGGACAGGCCATCAACAACAGCACTCCTACCTGACAGGGAAAGTTCAGTGCTCTACTCAGGGATTCTAAAGAGATTCATGTCTCCTTGTGGAATGCTGTGAAATACACGAACCCTTTGACATACCAATAAAAAAGAGTGGGCTGCCTTTTATTTTGGGGTGCACTGAGAACTGAGGAGAGCTGAGCTAACTTTTAGCAATAACTGTGTACAGAATTTATCTTACCCATGGATTTTAGCCTGGCAATAAATGCCCAAAGTGTATTCTGTAGCAATGTCTGCAATAAATGAAAACTGTGCTTGCCTCTGAGTTCCAAATTGAATTTTTATATATACTAGCTCATTACTTCATATATACACCAGTACCTGTGGCATTTCGAAAGGAAAATCAGCCTATCTTGGAAATAAATGCTGAGGTTTGATAATAACATCAGGGCTGGACTAGGGACCAATCAGTCTCAAAAGCAGCAGTTTTTATCCTGTGGGTTGTGATCCCCTTGGTGGTCACATATTAGATATCCTGCATATCATAAATTTATATTACAATTAATAACAGTAGCAAATTCATTACAAAATAGAATATTATGGTTGGAGGCCTTACATGAGGAACTGTAAGGGTCACAGCATCAGGGAGGTTGAGAACCCCTGCTCTACAGGCTCGTGTAATCTATTCTGTATAGCATAGCCTACCACAGCACTGCTTGCCGGATGCACAATTCACTTCAGACAAACACTGGGAACCGCAGTGAGGGATTTTGAAAATTACTTACATTTCCATTACGGATAAAGCAAGCCCGTTTCAGGTTTTTACCTGAGCACACAAGAACACTGCAGTGCTCTGCGAGTCATAGACACCGAGGAGGTTCATCAAACTTGCCACATGTGGGCTGCAGCTGGCATGACAGCCCATCACAGGAAATTTTAGGGAGAACAAAAGCATCACATATTTCCTCTTTAAAATGATGACAGAAAAGTGTGATCATTTTAAGTGGGGAATACATAAATTAAGGCAGCACAAAAATAGTATAGACATGTCAAAAATGAGCAGAGAAGGATGCAGCAAATCTGCCATTAAATGGGCTCTCTGCAACCACTCATCAGAGGAAGTGACAGGCCAGGAGGAACGGAAACGGAGCACGAGAAAGACAAGAATAGCATGGGCAAGGCTGGACATGGGCAGTGATGCAGACAGGTGTGGGTCACACAGCACGGATGTTATTTAGATGCTCCAAGAGGGAAGGTGAACTGGCAGTTCTCACATAGGCGAACTGTGATGCTGCGCTATGTCTGGACCAGTTTATGAAAGGTCGCTGGGTGAAAAGGAACATTTAAGAAAGGGTGTTTAAGGAAGAGCTGGCAGCTCTGTAAGAAACTGACAGAAGTTAAGAGGGATGAAAAGCGGGCCACTTTCCCAAAGGCTCCTCTTCTGCAATCCAAATGTAAGACGACAGGAGCTGGACCAAGATTCTGCCTGCAGAACTGTGGAAAAATGAGCAACAGCTATAGTAAATTTTGCTTTGGAAAGAAAAACATTCGTTCTTTCTGTAATTCAAATATATTTTCTCTCTGTGGTGTGTGTGCGTGTATGAATACACACATGTGTACAGGTATATGAGCCTATGAGTGACCATGTAGAGGCCAGGGGCACTGTGTGTCTTTCTCCACTGCTTTCCACCTTATGTTTTTGAAATGAAGTATCACAGTGAAGCTGGTGTTCACCTTCTTA
Organism: Ellobius talpinus; assembly: GCA_001685095.1. Taxonomy (NCBI): domain Eukaryota; kingdom Metazoa; phylum Chordata; class Mammalia; order Rodentia; family Cricetidae; genus Ellobius; species Ellobius talpinus. The sequence goes on from LOJH01009460.1 coordinate 8,395, forward strand.
GGTAACTGGTTAGTGAGCTCTGGGGATGGGCCTGTCTCATCCTCCCCAGTGTTGGGGTTACTGGCATGTGCAGCATTCCCGGCTTTTGCATAAGCACTGTGGATTTGATCTCGGGTGCTCCTGTGTCCATAGCAAGTATTCTTCCTTAATGAATTACATTTTTAGCTCCTCAATCAGACAGTCTCTAAAGCGAAAACTGCTAAATCTCTGATGTATTTTTCTCCATGTACAAGAGGCACTATGATTTTAAAAGTTAAAGATTCACTTAGACGTCAGGATCAGAAATGTCAATACAGAAATGTCAGCAGAGGATATACAAAGAGGCTTATGTTCCCCCCCACAAATTCTCTGCAAGGTATTCGGAAATCTTTAATAGAAAAGGAGATGCCTCAAACTGAAACATCATAGGTATTAAAACAGAGAGTAAATGCTTGAATGAAACATTTTATTGCTTCTTAAGTTTTAATCTGGCTGGACGAAGATTCATTTTGAACACTAGTACCATGGTTTGAATTCAACCTATAAATAATACTTAGATCCATTGTCTATTGTGTAGGAAAACACAGATAAGTAGGAACTAAAATCATAAACAGCAGAAATAACACCAGGCAACGGGAAAAGCACAGCTTGAAGGTTAGCTTCACCACCTTGTGAGTCTAGAAGAATCCAAGCAGAAAACTGATAATAGAGATACACATGGGTGATTTTTTTAAACTAATATTTAAATTTTAATTACAACAGTAACTTTTTAAAAAAAGTTTCATTGGAGAGAATATCTTATATCTTCTTCTATAATTCAAGAATACCAGGTGATGAAAATTTTATAATAGGTAATTGTTAAAAGTGAGAAACACCCATTTTGAGCAGGACTCAAATGTTTCTTGCTGTTGTTAGTAGCCCTTAACAGTGTAGGTTCATTTCCTAAGCAATAATTAATCCACCAGATGATATAGTATCGTGATAACTATAAAAAGAGGAGGTTGTGTACTATAATTGTGCTACTGACAGCAGCTGTGGATTAATTGGTTTAAACTTATAACCCATCTGAGGTTAAAATAAGAACTCAGTGTTGCCTTTATATCTGTTCTGCTAGGAATCATTTTCCTGGTATCCACCAAAGAATCCCCCGGCACTATTTTCTGTGTGAGACTGACACATGTTACAACATTGGCTTTTGACTGATCTTGTTTGTCAAATAACGTGAATAACAGAAAAGGAAACTGATATTTTATAGCCCATCAAGTTGTGAGAGACAGAATACAATTAAAGCACAAGCCCGCTACACAGAGAAATTAACAGCAGCAACAGGCCTGCAAAGTCGGGCAGGGAATGAAGAGACTCTGTCCCCAAACAACAGTACAGATAGATCTTCGTAACCAAAGATAATCCCAAAGAATCCCAGAGCCTAAGCTGTGTATATAAAGTCCAAAAATAAAAAGAAACAATGTATTAACTGTACCCGTGTGAATGATGCAACCAAAAATGATGTATGAAATACATCTGGCTAAGAATATTTCAGTTCTTGGGCTGGATGACAAGATTGTAAAAGTTTATCAAATACTTTATAATTTAAAGTAAGTAAAATGTCCTAAAAATAAAAGATCATGAAAATTTCAATTTGTACACTGAATAAGAATTATTTTACATTTTTTAAAAAGTTAGTTTTATTTTTCATCTTTGTGAAGCCATTTTGTTCATTACTTTCTCACTTCATGATGCTACCCCAAAGTGAAGGGGGTGGTAAATTAGGAAGCATCCATAGTTAAAAAGTTCATTTCCTGTTGCTTGTCTTTTAAGTCTATATTCAGCATCCCAGATACAGAAGTCCCAGGACCTGTACTCATCTCCATGCCAATCTGAATACAATTCTAAAACAATCCTACGTCATGTCCAGCATACCTATACCCTACTCTTACATTGGTTGTGACCCTAGAGGATGAAATATTTGAAGCAGCAGCTTCTAAAGACACACATTGGCCATGAGAATTTTCCATTGGGTAGAAGTATCAGCCATAGACCACAGACAGGCCCATGGGGAACCTAGAGCACGGGAGAGGGAACATAAGCACCTGTCTCTCACAGAAGTGTTGGGGGACTCTTGCCAAAAGCCTTAATTCTCAATATAAATTACTTGGTGCAAAAATGAATTTTCTTCACAAGACCTATAAAATAAACGAAATCCTCTATGACTCTATACATCAGNATGAGATAATTTTAATTGAGGAGTTCTTATTGTTGTTATTATTTTGAGATATAGTCTCCTCTCCATAGCCCAGGCTAACCTTAACTTCACTATGTAGCCCAGGATGGCTTTGAACTTGTGGCAATTTTCCTGATCATTTTTTCAAGTCCTGGGATGATAGACATTAGTTTAATTTTTTTTTATAATTAAAAGGCCTATGTTCCCAGTAAACTGTATGTTTAAAATTCATATTAATTGAGACATAGTAGCAGGAAAGTGATAAGTTAGCAGGTGCAAATGGAGGAGGACAGATGCTGATTTCTGGAGAGTCAGTGTTGAAATGTGAGGAGAGCAATGTAAATTGAGTGGGTGTACGTAAGCCACCAGCACAGAGTCAGGGTATTGGTACCACTGCTGGCTGATGCTGTTGCTATTCTAATTCCTCCTGACTACTTTTACTTTTCTGTATATGATAAAAGGAAGAAGGTAGTGATTTTAAAGAATGGATGACTCAACAATTTCTCTTATCTCCCTATATGTTTGATTAAATTCATTTATATCCCTTAGGTAAGCTATCTCTTAGTAAGAAATATCACAGAGATGGCTATCTCAGATGTAAAATTTTATTAAAGTCATCACAGAAGTAAAACATTTGATATATATAATAATGAAGCTTCATGAGAAATTTCTGAGAACAGAGATGATATTGGCTGACGTCAACAATAGCACTGTAGCAGGCTTTTTTGGGGTTCCCAACCAGTTCATGACACAGAGACTTATTATTAGTTACGAATGCTTGGCTTTATCTTATGCTTTCCCACTAGCTCTTATAACTTATTTCAGTCTCTTTCTCTTTCTCTATGTTTTGCCTCAGGGCTTTTTACCTTTCTCCTCTTTATGTTCTACTCCATCCCTCTCTAGCTAGTGGCTGCTTGACTGGCTGGCCCTGAGTGACTCCCTCTTTTTCTCCCCCATTCTCTTCTTTCCTTTTCTCTCCAGCCCCGCTTACGCCTCTATTTCTGGCTACTGGCTGTTTAGCTTTGTATTAGACCAATCAGGTTCCTTAGGAAGGCAAAGCAATACATCTTTACAACCTCTCTCATTAAACAAATGCAGTATAAACAAATGAAACACATTTGGCAAAGGCCAAGTTAAAGTCATATTCTACAATACAATATAGCTTTATTTTCTTGTCAATAAATCTTGCAAACTGTTTTAACTAAGTAGTGTAATCTTGTTAAATAATACAAAAACCACCAAATTAAAATGGAAATCAATTAGGCAATTCTAATCCCAATGAGTTGCTTAGATACTACTATTTGATGTCAAAGAGACTATCAAAGTTCGGTATACATCACATAACTTCTTGAACAATACAGGGAGGGCATTTATTTCTGATTTTTAAAGTTGTCAGTGGTTGTGCTTGTCCATAGCAATGAGAACACTATCTTGGAGATACCATGAAGCAAATAAGTCAACAGTTATTCTTGTTTGGGCCTCTAGAAAGATGAGAGTCTAACTCAGGGTCCATTTCCAGTAAGAGAACAGCAAATGACACGCAGTACCCTATGCAATGATCTGACATATTTCCATGATCTTTCACCTTTAATAGTTGAGATTATAGCTCTAAACTTTCTGGATTTAAATTTTTGTTCTGTCATCATTAGATGAGAGACCCTAGAAAACAAGTGCACCTTCCTCATTGCATCTGGATCTCATGACCTCATGTGACACTGGCTGCTGTGAGAAATGTTGTTTGAAGCTTGCCTTGACCAACCACCTTTCACCCCATCTCTCACATACTTATCAATGTGATTTGAGATCATTTATAAATTTATTCTCACTTTGCTTACATACTATGTATTCAACCTGTTTGGAACTGACTTTAGAAAACAATGTAATCAATCTTACCATGCTTTGGAGTCCCCAACGTTATCATGTTCTTTATTTCTCCTTCGTGACCTATTCATGTCCCTGACTCAGAACAACGTATGTGTGCACAAAGTGTGGTGAGACCATTTTCTGGAAGTAATGAGGCATTGAAAGCAATGCTCCCTGACAAAGACAGTTGACAGCAACATGTGGGCATAGACTGATAATATCTGATTGTGGCTTTGTGTGCTATTTTGAGTCAACAGGGACAGAAAAACAATTTCCTCCCTTGTGAGACTCCTGTAAAAGACTAGGACAAAAATCCCTCGTTCCTTTTCAATAGCGTGTTTGCTGTGCTGTTCAATAAATAGAAATGACTGCTTTGTTCAGGAGAGATCAGAACTCTTCAGAACAAATGAGGACTGCTCTTGGGTAAATAACACCAGAGGATCAATTTCTGTTATTGTATTTTATGTATCGCCAGCATCAACCCTTACTAAAATACTTCTAAAAAGTATATTTCTAAAGTAAAAGAGCAAGAATATATCTTTAAAGATGTATTTTTAATTTTACTTCTGTGAAATCGTATATACCTGTGTGTGTATGCCACATGTGTTCAAGTGCCCATGGGGGGAAGGAGGTGCTGGATGCTCTGGAGGTGCCCAGTGTGGATGCCAGAAACAAAACTTGGGTATTTTGGAAAAGCATCAAGCTCTTACAACCACCGAGTCATCTCTCCAGCCCCATGAGAACGTATTTACTATAATGAATGACTTCAAATGTCTCTTCCTTAGTAATGTTGCTGAAGAACAAATTTTACAGAGCTTTCATTTCCGAAAGGGAATGGCTTACAAACTGAAGATACAAACAGACAACAGCCAAAAGTCAGATGTCAACCTGTACCAACAAGCCCAAGAATTCAAAGAGCAACTCCGGGTAAACATTGGCCTCAGATGGCCACCAATAACTCATTAATGACAGGCATCATTCATTAATGATTTGACCCCACTGATAACTTAGAACTAACCCCAAATCAGGCAGATGTGCATCCCTAAGGAATCATTTAGAATGCCCCCTTCCTACTGATGGCCTCCTAGAGATGTCCTGGACCAACAGCCTCCAGGCAAGGTGCAGCTGCACTGTCTCCTTCATGTTTCCTTTCTCATTCGTCTGCCTGCCTTTGAGCATCTGCCAAACTGGTGAAGGGCTGACTCTTGAGCAATAATAAACTCCAAATAAAAAGCCTTTGTTCTCATTTAGATGGTCTTCATTTCCAAATGGTAATCACCTATAAAAAGGCTTAGGAGAAACTGCTATTTAAAGCATATGTTTAAGACATTTAATCAGATAACACTGTTTTCAGGGAAAAACAGAGGGCGTGGAGAGGCCAACAAATTCAGTGTGTCTGGCTGAGGCTTCTTTTTTTCTTTCTGGAAAAAAGTAAAATGCTCTAAATGTCACATAAATTATTTAAATTATTCTGAAACCTAATTGATAAAATATACTGGTGTCAGAGATTCGTACAACAATAAAATTAGCAGGTAACAGTTTGTTCTACCTAAGTTGCCTGTGGACGGAAACATGTTAGGTGATCTGGGAAATGATTTGCGATTTGTAACAACCAGAAAGCTAAAGCTGCTCTTTCTTCTTAGGCTTAAATAAATCTGAAAGACAAAGATGGGATATACCTTCCATGTGGTTTCTCCTGTTTGGTCATTGATATACTGGTTTGTGTTCCATGTACACTCCGAAAGAGGAGGGCCACTGAGCTCAATTCAGTCCCTAACCACAGTATGAAGAGAGGAAATTGAACCAAGAAATCGAGAAGAGTACAAACATGGGTGTTTATTATTTGGAAGTGAATAAGACCTTAGACCACAGCCTTTTAGGGAGGAACAGACACTCCTATTTTAAAATTGAAGCTCTGATGTTGTCATCCAATTAGACACAGGATTCAATCCTAAACAGGTCTGATTTCAGAGTCTCTATTCTATAACTATGTATCTTAACCTCTTAGAAGCTGTCAACAAAGGACAGCAGTTAAGTCTGTTGTTTGGAGTCTCTGATTTGCCCCTATATGGTCCTGAAAGCCCCATCTCCCACCTGCCCCCACCAAAGCCTGCCCACTAAGAGAGTCTCCAAACAAAGGAAAGGTACTTACCTAGTTCTGCATTCTTGGAGGCTATTGGAGTCTCCTCCCATGAGGCTCAGCAGACCAACTCCCCACCTATGCACTCTGCTTTTGACTTCTTGGTCACAAACCCAGGTTGTGGTGGATACAACATCACCCTTTGCCTATAACCTATAAAGTCTCCAGCATGTGACTTCTCTGACCTCCATTTCTGGGACCTGAGACTCTGGCTAGGAGTTGCTTTGCCCAAGTAACTCCCCATTGTTATTCTTACCTGTTGTTATTTTTTCAATTCAGCTTGACCTGGCTTATTAGGTCATCAGAGAAACTTGCTGGGGTGGGAGTGGGGCAGAAAACCTATTATCTGTATGATAAAGCAACATCACTGAAGAGAACTGCTATATTGACAATGTTAAATAAAGATAATTTTCTAACATGGGAACTGGACAGACCTAACAAAGACTACTTAGATATCACTTAGAGTGAGACCAAGACTCTTAACCAGATGTTAATGAATTTTTTAAATGTGAAATAATTCACTTCAAAAGAAAGGCTGTTCTTCTAAACTCTAAGGCAGATATAATATAAATTAGAGACAAAATTTAGCTATGGAGAGTGTTAAATTATTTAACAGTTATACAATCAGACCGTCCACAGATAATAAAAATCACATCTTTGATCACACACCCGGAAGAACTACCACAGGTCTAAGTGTGTCAGTGGGATAGCATACAGAATTAAGTATCAGAACGTCTGCACAAAATGACCATTTGAACAAATAGTTGTGATATGTGAATTACCTGAGTGTACATGAGCACATGTACTACATTCATACATTTATTTATGTATGCATATAAATTAGGTACATAGAAAGTCTATCAGAAGTTAGGCTATAACTCCAAGATGATAGTACGGATTCCATTCCTTTCAGTGTCAGTGTTTGGCTTCTTTCCTACTTCCTTTCTTTTGTTTTTGTTTCTGGGACAGGGTTTGTCTGTGTAGGCCTGGCTGTTCTGGAACTAGCTCTGTAGACCATTCTTGAACAGTTCAACTGGCCTTGAACTCAGATATGTGCCTTCCTCTGCTTCCAGTGCTGGGATCAAAGGTGTGCACTAATACCTCGTGATTATTTTCCTTTTTCTTTTTTTAAATTTCAACTGAGCTACTAGTGTGGAAGCTTACACACACATACTCATGTGTACATATATAAAAACATTTAAAATGTAATCACCCTTTAATGGGGCAATACTGCCCCTACTAGATACCACAAGTGAACAAATAAAAACCCCAGTGCCATTAATGGGTTATTTCATTTGGAGTTGTTGGCTAGTGAGGTCCCAGAGACCCCCAAATTTCACAGGAAATTTCCAATGGTCTTGGTTATTCTCCAGAATATGACAGTAAGACACTGTTGCTGAAGATACCACATACTTGAGTCAAGAACTGGACTAGGTCAACCTGGAACTGACCTAGAAGCTTCATGCCTACTGGCTAGCTTTCACATTGCCTGAAGGTGCTGTGTATGCTGTCAGAGGAGAAAAACAGTCACCAATGTTCCCAGGGAGTGAACCCTGAAAGCTACAACAGTTACTGTCCTGACCGAGCATGCACACATGCAATAGTGAAACAGTTTAATAGTGGCATGGACATCACGGAAACAACAAGCCACTTCCTGACAGGATTTTATTCTGGCCCCAAGATCAAATCCACACCTGCCTGGCACAATTACCAGGCCTAGAACATGTGGCTAGACAGGTTACTGGCCCCAGAGGAGAACATATTATTGTATTACATATTATCCCACAAAAAACATAATGCTAAACTGACTCCTAATGACTTGTCATTATACCCATAGATTAAATACATCTCTCCACCTTCATAAGAAAAGTTTCCATTAATGGTAGGTGGTGAATAACAGAGACACAGGAGTGGACGAGTGCAGAGACTATGAGACTATGGAATATTCTTCCCTGAATGGAACATGTATACGGATCCCTTCATCACAAGGCTCAGTAGACATTGTGTAATAAAAGGGAGAAAAAGCTAAGAGCTAGAGGCAGTGGATGGCTGCGAGCAAACAGTGTCTTTTTGACACGCAGGACAACAGGGCATGTGAACTCTTAAGACTGTGACAGCACAGAACCTGTGCAAGCCCACGACAGACAAAATCCCTGCACAGAGGGATGCTGGGCACACAGCCTCATGCCTAGCAGCAGCTACTGACAACGGTAGCTACTGGGACAGGGAGCCTCTGTTTCCACTGAGAGTACAGCCTGGGCAAGTTGACTAGCCACTGGAAGGCCCCACAGCCAAGCATATCTGAGTAGCACAAATTGGACTTGATGGTTTAAAACAAAAGGACCCATAGGGAGTTTGGTATGTAGGGAAGTTACAGATGGGCCTGAGAGGAGGTGAAGGTGACTAAAACATGCTTTATAGTATTCTCAAAGAACTAATAAATATATATTTAAAAAAAAGGAAAGAACTCATTTCCCAGACATAGTGACGCTCATCTGTAATACTAGCTCTTGAAGGTGGGAACAGCTAGAAGGTGGTAAGTTTGAGGCCATTCAAAACTACACAGTAATAGTCACTTAAAAAAAAAGAAATATAAATATCAATGTTGTGCCCAGAGTCCGGACCCACAAAGACCACCAAGAGACCAGATCTAATGCAAAAGTAAAGTCTTTTAATTGCGAGTTTGAACCCAGGTCATGAACAGTGGTCATCCATCCGATGCAGCGGTGGAGTAGGAGAGACCCACCTAGGTCCTTCAAGCAGAACCCACTTAAAGAAAACTCAGAAGAGCAGTAGGCTTTTCTCCATACTCATCTCTTGTGCTCTTTCTCTGTTTTCTACTAATGTCTCACAGACTTTCTGTCATGCCCTCTGACCCCACAGCAAATAAGCATTCCCAGCTTTCTTCCTGCTCTCTCTCCCACTCCCTTTCATTCCTCTCCCTCTCTGTGTTTCTGGCCTGAAACCTTTCCCTCCCAGTACAGCACTTCCACAGCCTCCCAAGGAGACTCTGCTCCTACAGCCTCTCTGCCAGGAAAAGAGGGGGTGGGGTGGGTCAGCTCCTCCCTACTTATCAGGTCACAGCTCTTGTGGGTCGCATAGCTGATATCCTGAATATCAGATATTTACATTATGATTCATGACAGTAAGATTACAGTTAGGAAGTAGCAATGAAATAATTTTATGGCTGGGGGTCAACACAACATGAGAACTATAATAAAGGGTCACAGTGTTAGGAAGGCTGAGAACCACTGTTCTAAGTCACTTTTTAACTCTACTCTAAACCTTCTCTCCTCTCCTCCCTCCTACCCTTCACACTTCGGCTCAAGTAACTTAAAACTTATAATGAGGTCACCTTTCATCTTATTTCAGCTCTAGTAAAAAAGAATACAATGATCATTTGGTTTTGTTCTCTATCAGCCTTTCCACTTTAATTGCCAGTCATAAGTGTTCCCATATACACCTTCTGAACACTATTACTAGAAACTGTGGTTAATCCACATCAGGCCACAGAATCTCTGCTTTCTCTTCTATGTCACTGCCTAGTCAATCGCCCACTGTTATGAATTTCCTCAAAGATTCCAAGCAGAAAATCCCTCCCAAGATTTTCTTCCTTATGAGGACTCCACTGTTTCTCCATCATCCTTCTTTTTAACACTAAATTACTGTGTTCTGTGGCCTCCGTCCCTACCTCAGCTATTAGTGAGTACAGAGAGGGTAAACTGTGTGGTCTTCTTTATTTCCCCCACCCTTGGTCAGAGCATCTTATCTGAAAAAAGTACTTAGAAAATGCTGAACGAGTAGCCAGGTGGTGGTGGCGCATGCCTTTAATCCCAGCACTCAGGAGGCAGAGGC
>LOJH01009461.1:1465-14518 GCA_001685095.1 Ellobius talpinus
TTCCAAAACTCTAGAAATGACAGAGACATCTCGCTACCTGGACAGTCACCCAAATTTCTTCTGTACTGTTAGTGCATCCATATTCAGCCTACACCCATAGCATCCAGCAGATTTTTCCATGAAGCAAGAAATTTCAAAGATACTTGGAAGTTTGTCAAGTCACTTTCTTCTATTTCCTGGAGAATGTCTACCAGGTTCCTTCATGAAGCAAAACCCCCAAAGGATCATCTCACCTTTAGGCAAGTTCAGCAGTTATTATCTGCAGGTCCTGCATGTCCAGTTCATCAAGCAGTCCAGGCAAGAGCAGTTTCTTGCTCAAATAGCTAACCAACTCCATAAGAAGCCTCTTCAATGCCCGTCATCCTCTTGAAGTAGATTGGTGCTTCCAGGAGCAAAAGTGTCTCATTGTCATTAAAAGTCCTAAGTTCTTAAAACATTTTAAATGCCATATTCTGAAGGTCTGTGACAGATTTGAAGAATGCCTAACTGAATTATATCTCTATATATCTAGAAAACCCAACTAACATGACTACAAGCTTGGATATTATAGATAATTGTCTATTAACCTATATTTCCTAGTTATATATTATATTTTAAAATGAGCTATACAAACACAAAACCTCAATCAAGATCAGAAATACATATACATAGTACAACAATAGACTAAGATCCATACCAATGCAAATCTCTATAACATATTCCCCTTAAAATATGAATAAACATTTATAAACAATCATTTAGGGAATTTGGGCAGAATTCTCTCCAAACTGCTTTCTGCTTTTTGTTAGGTGAAGTAATTTTGGGGGGTGTTCACAGCAACCTTTTGAGGGGTCTTGCTCCATAAAACCATATTAGTTTGGAAGCAATCCACGGGTTCTTATCCTCTGTGGAAACAAAAGAACTTCTTTTCCAAAGCAACATATCCTTAGACTCAATTTTTAAAGTCAAGATACCTTTATGTTGGTTTAGCTTAGCAGTCTGTACAAATATATCTTTGTACTTATGTCCTTCATAGTCAAAAAATAAAAGAAAACACAATAATATACATAATCCAGACTCTCCATGTATAGTCCATCTTTACATGGCTTATTTGTTTTCACTCTATTACTTTTGAATATTTATTTTATTATCTTTACTCCTTTAATCATGACTGTCTGTACTCTGTCTCTTTAAAAACTTTGTTTTGTTTTTAAAAACCATTTACTTCTTTTTATAACTCTCTATACTTTTTCTTCTCTCTCCCAAGCCTATGTACATTTGTCCAACACTGTGACTTGTTTAGAGTCCTTTTTTTCTCTGAATCTGTCTTATTGTGTATCTGTAATTGTTTTCTGTCCAGGTGTGTTTCTTAAAATGCACAAACCATGCTCACAACCCCATTTTCAGGCACACAGCAGGTCTATGTAGCTCTCTGTTCATAAACCCCAATTAAATGCTCAGCCTCCTGAAAGAGACAGATGCTAGCAGCATGGCCCATTGCCGGGAAGCCACCATTTCAAAACTGCAGCTGTTTTTCTGCTACTGCTGAATCAGAAAGACCTCTCTTAAAGGAGCCAGCTGAAAAAAAATGCGGCTAAACTTTGGTTTTGTGTGTATGTGTGTGTTTAGAGTTCTTTTCCAAGCTTTCTCAGGTTTTACATGAACATAGCTGACCATGTTGAAGTACCAATTTGTTGTATGAGGCTGCTTATTTGTTTCCTGGCCACTCAAACTCCTGAAATAACCACACAGAAATTGTATTAATTAAATCACTGCTTGGCATATTAGCTCTAGCTTCTCATTGGCTAGCTTTCAAATCTTAATTCAACCCATTTTCATTATTTTATATTTTACCATGAGGCTTGTGACAAGGTTCTGGCATGTCTGTCTCTGGTGGTGGCTCCATGGCTTTTCCCTGACTATGCCTCTTTTCTCCAAGCATTCACTTTAATTTTCCTGGCCTGGCTTTACTCTACCCTATCAGGCCAAGCCAGTTTTCTTTATTTTTTCCAGTTTTCTTTATTAATTAACAAATTATATTCACAGCATACAGAGGGGAATCACACATCATGTGTGTGTGTGTGTGCATATAGGTGAATATACCTGTACATGCACATGTACACACATGCCACAGAGTTAGGGCAGGTTTCCAGGTGTCATACCCTGTCATTTCCCACTGTATTCCTTTGAGATGGGTTCACTTAGTGAGCCTGGAGCAAGGCTGGTAGCCAGCAAGGCCAAGCAATCCTCCAGTTTTCATTCCTCACAGGGGGGGTTAAAAGCATAACATCTGGCCTTTTACATTTGCACTGACTAATAAAATTCAGGTCCTCATGCTTTTATGGCAAGTGTTATGAGTTATTGAGCCTTTTCCTCAGACTCAGCATGACAGTTACAAAAACAATCTTTCACCCACAATGTTTTGAAAATTATATGGTTACACTGTATACTTAGGTGGCAACTGGGTTAAATGGAGACATTTTACTTTTCCCTGAATCAAATGGGATTCTTGCAATTTTGAGATATTTTGCTTTTATTTCTATTTCTTTTGGGCTTAATGTATGCATGTGTGTTGTTGGAAGGGGTTTTTGAAGGAAAGAGAAGACATCCATTCAGAAAACTGACTAGAGATGAAAAGTAAAACAGAAATAAAAAAATAATACTAAATTTTGGGAGTTTTAAGAACCTCAGGGTCCATTATGGATTCTGTGTACTAACTGAATTTTCTTCAGTGAGTAGAAGCTGGCTAGAATACAAAGGAAATGTCTTTAGGGAACCTGAAAAGTACAAGTCCTAGATTCATTTATCATTAAACCCATGATGACTTTAGCATATTTTCCTCTAATTTCTCTAGTAATAGAGCAGTAGACAAAAGGGTTGAGAGAGTGCAGAAGAACCCATCCAAGCCTGGCTTAAATAACAGGAAAAGAAACTCAAACTTTTCAGAGAAATATTTAAAAAAATGGCAATGTATCCCTTGTTCATTTTCCTTCCATTCCATAGCCAAATCCTAAACAACCTTGGGGAACAGAAGAGTCTATAGGATCCTAAACTTTGAGGGTCCAACTTCTTACTCCTTTAAAGAGGACAGCTGCAATTCAAAAAGCAAACCCATCTTCACTACCATTTGTTCCCTGCCTGCCCTTTTCCATGTTCAACGTCCACATATCCAGAAGTGTTCTGAATTATTACAAGTCTAACTCCCCAATGCAAGGCAACGTGGAAGGTTACAAAAAACCAGGAGTGCAAGGAAGGTGGAACTTGAAAAATCATCCCAAATTGATGCTTATAAACTTAATTCTTTCCCAAAGATTAAGAACTAAATGCATAAGCTACTGGTTATATCTGAGACTGGACACTAGGTATCTCAGAAACTGACCACTTTCAGATCAGTTCCTCAAGGGCTTCTGATAGAATCATTTCATGATAAACCTACTCATTGTATGTTGAAAATATCACAAATCTTTAAAATATACATTAAATACCTAGCATAGCAAACACCATAACTTAGAAACCTAATAAACAATGTAGTGTTGGTTGCTGGGCTGCCAGGAAGCAAGATGGTTTCAGTGGAATGCTCATCACTAACTTAGGATAAGATAGCAACATTTTGATAAAGATTTCTACTGGATGCATTTCCCTACCATACCATCATAAAGTCGAAAACTCTAAATCAGTCCATTCATTATGAGTCAATTACTGTAACTGCTTTGACAGCTATTCTGGCATTGTATCCACATTACAGGAAAGGCATTTGTAACTCCCATGTGAACCCATCCAGTTACTGCTCGTGGAATCAGTACATTAACATTCTGTCTTATATTTAAAGTTGATCCGTTGATTCATAAGAACACATGACATTTTAAATGTGCAGGAGGCAATAACAAATCATGTGGTATATGAGTTGACAGAAAAATACCAGCTTGTCTAGGAAAAAATAAATCAAAGGACAGCACTCTGAAATGAAGAAGAGGTTGGAATTAATGTGACCCCTGAAAACAAAGGGTCATGGAATGTATGCCAAATAAACAGAGGATCTAAAGAAAGACCAAAAGGAAAGTTTGGAATTCTACTCAAAAAAACAATAGCAAAATTTCCCATGAAAGAATCAAAAACAAAATGGAACTGATAGAAGAAGCAATAAATGAGTCTGAAGATAATATCAACAAAAAAGGATTCTATCTAAACAATGTGCAAGTATCAAAGCAATAAAAACTCATAGGGATATGTAGGATAACAATAGAAAACCCTGTGTTCATGTTTTGAGAGACCCAGGGAGAAAGGTACTGTGAAGCAAAGTGATGTGGGATTCCCATCTGTATGCTGTGATTACCATTAATAAATAAAGAAAGCTGGCTTGAGCCTATAGCAAGGCAGAACAGAGGTAAGTGGGGAAAACTAAACTGAATGCTGGGAGAAAGGAGGCAGAGTCAGAAAGAATCCATGTAGCCTAGCCAGAGACAGATGCCAGAACTTTACCTGGTAAGACACACCCTCGTGCCAATACACAGATTAATGGAGATGAGTTAATTTTAACATATGTGTAAGCTAGAAATATGCTGAAGCTATTGGTCAAACAGTATTGCAAATAATACAGATTCTGTGTGATAATTTCAGGGGTCTGAGAGGCCAGGAACAAACAAGCGACCTGCTACTACAGCAAAGAACTGGAGAAAATAGCTATAATGAGTCAAAAGTAGCCATATAAAGAGACCTACAGACTCACACTGTGGTGATTTGATTAGAAATGGCCCCAACAGACTCATGTTTTTGAATGCTTGGCCATAGGGATTGGCACTAGCTGGAGTAGGTGTGGCTTTGTTGGAGGAAGAATACAAATGTCAAGGCAGGCTTTGAGTCTCCTATGCTCAGGCTACACCTGGTGGGAAAGTTGCTTCTGTGCCTGTGGATCAAGATGTAGAACTCTCAGCTCCTTCTCCAGCACCATGTCTACCTGCATGATACCTGATGTTAATGGATGAGACCTCTGAAACTATAAACTAGCCCCAATGATATGTTTTACTTTATAAAAGTTGCCACAGTCATCATGTCTCTTTACAGCAATAGTAACCCTAAAAAAGACAGAAGTTGATACCAAGGACTGTGGTATTGCTGATACATCTACCATGATTTTGTTTGGAGGGATGCGGACTTTGGGAGTTTGGATTAGAAAAGCATTTAAATGCTCTAAGTGATGTTTGATTGGTAATACTAATAAGAGCATGGAAAACAGTGATGCTGAGTGTGATTTGAACTGTGGGGGTCTGGCTCAAGAGGTTTCAGAGGAGATGTTTAGTATGTGGTGACCTAGAGATTATTCTTATAATATTTTGGTGAATAATGTGCCTGCTGTTTCCCTTGTCTGATAAATTTGCCTGAGGCTAAACTGGAGAGTTTAGATTAATTCAATTAGCAGAAGAAATATCAAAAGAGCATAGTATTGACTCTGTTGTGTGGTTATTCGTGATCACACTTATACAGATCCATAGTGAAAAGGAACTAAAAAAGAAATATATACAAAGTGTACAATTTGAGGCAAAAGGGGGGTGGCTCCAAGAAGTGGAATGGAGCTAAGTCCTGTGTTCAAGGAGATAAACAGATTAATAAACAGAATAAAGGGAATGGTGGCCTCAGGCCAAGATGCCACCTAGCTAAACTTTCAATTTGTGACCAGGGAATGAAGAAAAGCTCAGAGCCTGGTGTCATGTTACCACCCTTAATCCCATCACTACAGAGGCAGCAGCAGAGGAAGGAGGATCTCTGAGTTCAGGGCCAACCTGGTCCACAGAGCAAGTTCCAGAACAGCCAAGTTTAGGCAGTGAAGGAAATAATAGAAAGCAAAAAGCTGGTAAAAATGTAATTGAACAAGGGGGCCATGTTTCAGCCCTGTCAGGCAGCAGAACTTGGCCCTTTGGGCCATGTGGTTCAAACGTAAGAGTCAAGGATAGAAGAAAGGGTTTGTGGTATCTCCCCTGTGACTAAGGAAACACTATGACACATACCTTTGGTGAATGTCATATAAGATCCACTTGGAGACACATGGAAATCAGACTGTGAAAATTTTAAGGTAAAAAAGAAAGAAATTTTAAAAATGTACTTTGAATATGTTATGTCCCTCTATGCATGTGAGTTTGAACACATTTTCCCTAGCTGGTTGTGACATTTGGGAGAGCTGTGGACCTTAGTAGGTGGAACCTTCCTGGGAGATGTGTGTCACTGGATACAAGCCTTGAGGCTTATAGCTCAAATCTGCTTTCTGTTTACTCTCAGCTTCCTGACTGTGGTGTGAATGACAAGCCAGCCTCCTGCTGATATTACTATGTCTATATGGCTCTCATACTCTCTCTATGATGTTGGCATGGTCCCTTCAAAGTGTGAATCAGAATAAACCCTTCTTTCCTTCAACTGGTTCTTGTCAGGTATGCTGGTTACAGAAGTAAGACCAATGCAAAGTAAGACTAACACAAATGCTGAGAGTACATAGTCTCTAGAGACAGAGTCAGAGGGCAATCACTGAAACATGAAGATAGAGGTGCTTTTAAAGTGTTGCTGCATGAGAAGCACTGCCATCCTGCTAACATAATCTTCCAGAATGAAAGGAAATTAAAACAGTTTCAGAAGAAGGGAAAATGAAAAGAATCCATTGCTAGCCAACCTGCCCCACCCCTAGCATAACTAAGTAGTGATGATTGGGCCCAAGGAAAATAAGGATCCTAGAAGGAAGTCAGAAATGGACAGCAGCAGTTTGGGAATGATGTGAGTGAACACATTCTCTTCTTGAGTTATAAAGCCATGAGTGCAAGGAGGGAGGAGAAATCAGAACAGGAGTTACACATGAGAAGCTCAGGGGGCCCACACAGTGGCAGGCTTTCAACTTTCAACCCGAGTTGGTGAAATATTAATTCTAAGTAGACTTGAAATTAACTATGTATACTGTCATCTCTAGAAAAACTGCCTGGTAACCAAAAAAATATTGGATAAGGGAAAGCAGAAGAAATTAACAAAGAAAAGAAAGAAAAAACCAATAATTTAACAGTAAACTCAAACTAATGCTTAATGGTGCTACATAGACCCACTGCATACCTGGAACTGGGGTGGTATTCATAGCTGGCAGAAGTAGTGACTATGCCTCCACCATGTTGGACTGGGCAGAGCCAAAAGACAAAACAGTCTTAGTCCTAGTCAAGCCACTTAGCATTTTAAGAAGTGGTCTTAATCAGAAAAGGATTACAGATATGCAATAAAGACAGATTCAAATGAAAAAGATCTCTAAATGGGTCACAGTGTTGAATAAATATTTGTAGGCTTGAGGCAGAGAAGATAAAGAGTATAGGAAAAAATAAAGCATAGTATTTAAAGAGACAGAGTACAGAGAGTTACAGATTAAAGAAGTAAAAAAAATAAGCACTGTAAAGATGGAAAGTACACAGTTGGGATTATATATATCATTGTGTTTTCTTTGAATTTTCTGACTGTGAATAAGCTAAGTACAGAGCAACATTTCATTGTGCAGGCTGCTAATCTAAACCAACATATATATTTTAAAGGTATTTTGACTTAAAAATTTGGGTCTAAGGGTATGCTGCTCTGGAAAAGAAGTTCTGCTTTTGTTTCTACAGAAAGATGAGAACCCGTTGATTCCTTCCAAGCCCATGTGGTTTGATGGACCAAGACCCCCTAAAAGGGTTAGCCATTTGGCAAAGAAATTTCTCTTCCATGGACTGCTTAATGGTATGCTATATAAACTGGATATGCAGAACCCATGGGAAGATGACTTCTGAAGTTGCCTAAAAAAGGTAAGACAGTCCTTTAGATTTCCTGCTTCATGAAAGAGTCTGACAGACATTCTATAGGATACAAGCACACAAAAAGTGACTGACAAACTACCAATATAGGCAGAACTGCCTTTAAAATTTCCTGCTTCATGGAAAATCTGCCAGATACTATGGGCCTGTGGGCTGAAGATGGATGCCCGAGTATTAAAGAACTTTGGGTGACTGTATAGGCAGTGAGATGTCTGTCAATTCTAGAGTTTTGAAAGTTGTTTGCAATGTACTTCCTGCTAACCTAGGTAATATTATATACTTCTGGGGGCTTTGATGGAGTTGAAGAATAAATAGTTATAATTATAGTTTTCCTTAGTTACAATAAAAGATGAAGTAGATATAAATAATGAAACTGTAATTCTTGGTTGATAACTTTGCTTTATGTGATTTTACTATGTTAACGCTAAATACTTCCTTTTTATTTAGACAGAAAAGGGGAGGTGATGTGGGATTCCCCTCTGTATGCTGTGAACCATTGCATAATAAAGAATCTGCTTTGGGCCTATTGCAGTGCAGAATAGAATGAGGTGGGAATTCCAAGCAGAAATAAAGGAGAAAAAAAGGCAGAATCAGGGAGATGCCATGTAGCCACCAAAAGAAGAAAGACCCCCATGGGAGCCTGTTGGAAACTTGCCAGCAGGCCACAACCTCTAAAGATGCACAGATTAATAGAAATTTGTTAATTTAAGATATAAAAGATAGCTAGAAATATGCATAAGCTAATATGTCCAGCAATGTTTTAATTAATACAGTCTCTGTGTGATTATGTCGGAAATGGAAGGCTGGGAAACAAATGAGCAGCCTCTGTCAACAAATAGTAGATCTTCAGATCATTGTGACATAATGTCCTCCAGGAGGTTTTAAGAAACAGTCTCCAGCTAATTCCTTCACTTCTTAGCCATGAGGTGAACACTTTGCTCTGCACTGTGATATGTGGTCTCACTACAGACCCCAAAATAACAGGGCAAATGGATGGTAATATAACTTTCAAAACAGGGTGCCCAAATTAACTTCTTCTAAATTGATCTATTGGTTATAGTGATACATATATGTATACATATCACTATAACCAATAGATGTTATATACATACATGCACACACACATACACACACACATATGGGGAGGCACAGAAAGACAGAGGAGAGATTTAGTGTGAGGAAATGGTTTATCAACTCTGGAAACTGAGAAGTTACATTCTGACATGTCAAGATGGATACTTAAGAATGGCAGTATTATAATTACAATCTAAACCAAAGGCTTAAGAAGCCAGGAGAATTTGATGGTACAATCCTAGCTCATAAGAAGACTGACATCCAAACCAAGGGCCAGAAAAGTAAAAGACTTCTGTCTAGTTTGTTTTTAATTACTGTGATAAACACTATGACCAAAAACAACTTAGGGAGGAAAGGATTTGTTTCATCTTACAGTTCATATCATGAAGTAAAGTCAGGGTAGGAAATCCAGATAGGAACCTTGAGACAAGAATTGAAGGAGAAGCCATACAGGAACACCATATACTGGCTTGCTACTCATGGCTCGCTTCTCATGGCTCGCTCAGCCTGTTTTCTTATACAATTCAGGATCACTTGCCCAGAGATGGTATCGTCCCCAGGGGCCTGGGCACTTTCATATTGATCATTACTCAAGAAAATGCCTCAAAGACTTGTCTGCAAGCCAATCTGGTGGAGGTATTTTCTCATTTGTGGAACTGTCTTCCTAGACAACTCTAGCTTGTGCCAAACTATAAACCAACCAAACAACCAAAGAAGCAGCAGCAACAGCAACAATACAACAACAAAAAAGACTAACCAGTACAACTTACTTCACCTTTTAGTTCTATGTATGTTTCCAGCACACTACATAATGACCACACATATATATGAGGACCATTTACTGTACTAAGGTCACTGATGCAAATTCTAATCTCATGCAGAGATATCTCAAATAGATACTCCAGAAATTATGCTTACTCAGTATCTTCCATGATCAATTTAATGCATAGAGTTGAAGTTATGCTAGGTCATATCAATTGTATCACTTCTTTACAATGGGACAGAAGGGCCCAAATTTTCTAAGAGAAATGTACCAGTACCTGGGTTATTCTATTTAGATGTCTGTACTTTGCATTAGGTGGATTCTGAATACTAGAAGTCAGAATAGTCTAGAGCAAATTTCTAACTTCTCCCTGGTCACTAGGGCATGTCAAAGGGAGTATGTGAGGCAAGCTATGTTTTTGTTCAAAAAGGATACAGGCATATGAGGTATAAATGGGCTTAAAGGATTGGTTATTGAAACAAGAACCAATGATTCACACAGTGTTCTGAAACAGTCTCACATTTCCTTTCTCAGGCTTTCATTGAATCAGTCAGGGTACATATAGAGGAAGAGTCCTATGCTGTGTCTTGCTTTCTCTAGTATATTGATGTGCAAAGAATAAAATACCAAAGTGACAGTATTATTTAGAAGGAGCAGTGTGCTGTTAGTAGGTGTCAAGAAAGCAATTGTATCTTAATTCTATCCTGATACCAGATCTTCAGAATGAAGGGAAAAAAAACAAATTGAGCATAGGCTACACTGTGTGAAAAAGAGAACTCTCTTCACACTGTCAGAAAACTATGTCTTAGTGTATTTACTAAAATAAAGTAGTCTTTCAAATGTTGGGAGCAGAGACAAGAAATAAAGGTGGTTGTCTGGAAAGGTCCAGATTCTAAATGGAAGTCTTATATCAACTAGAATATTCAAGCAAGTGCTAAGTTCTACCTCAAGCAAATTTGTGTGTAGGGGTAAATTTTTATTTGGCATTCTTTGTTCACTACTTTTCTACTTCACATATGTCTCTATTTTAAGGTAAATATATATATATATATATATATGTATCTCATATATTTATAAACATATATAAAATATATAGCTTAATTCAAAGCTAATTTAGACTTAGGTAAAACCCTGAAATTCACCTATCACACAAACTTTCTTTTTTTATTCATTAAATCTGTCCTTTGACAGTATCAAACACATGTAAGTACACTCTCTTTACTCAACTCCCACTCTCCTTCTTATCTGCCATCCACCCATCCCCATATAGTATCCCCATGGGCCCCTTTCCATCATTCATGTCTTTCTATTTGGTTTTGTAACCTTTCAGTTTTAATCAGAACATTCTGTATGGATCAAGAGTTTGGAAATATCCACTGAACCCGAATGAACACACCATTTAATACAAAACTCAAGGCAATGACTGATTGTCACTTTCCAGGAATCTATCAAGTACAGCAAGGAGAATTAGGGCCCCATGATCCCTCCCTAAAACTCGATTGGATATTTATAGGCCTGGTCTTATGCAATCCATTGCAAAACCACAGATGTTAAGAGATCATGTTTGCAATGACCATTGATGCTTTATCACCCTCAGAAGTTTGCACAGCACCATTTTCACTATGAAAGCTAACCAGAAAGGAGGAATCGTTCAGCTTGCTTTCTCTATATTTTGCAATGAAAGTGTATTGTGACTTCAGAATAAAGTTTTATTGCCTACTTGAGGTGAGTGAGAAATAGGGATGGTTATAGTTGTTGTTGGTAGTGGTGATGATGGTGTGTGTGTGTGTGTGTGTGTGTGTGTGTTCTTTCTAACCAAGATCTCATAAGAAGGTGCATGATTCTAGACCAAATGAGTTTTTATTTGATAAACAATGGCTTATAGCATTAGCAGTACCCAGTCATATAGGATACTGCTATAACTACCTTTTGGCTTATATTTTAATGGGATTATAAAATAGTGGGTTTTTGTTAACATTTTCACATGTCTTTTCACTTTGGTTAGCTTTTCCTTCCTGCCCCCACATCATCTCCATCCTCTTTGAGCATTTCTATTCCCAGAATCCCTATTACTAATGTCATATCCTTTCTTCTTTCGCACCACATATATTCTACTTGCCAATAGCTTATTTCTAATTTCCTGTATTCTACAGGTGTTCCAAACTCAACCTGTAAAGTTAAAGATTCAAAGCTTAGAGCCACAAAGATGTATGGCATATATCTGTCCAGACCTGAATTACTTCACTCAGCATAGTATTTTTCCAGATTTTTGTAATAATTTTTTATAAAAGAATGATTTTTTTAAAATAATTTTGCATCGTTACACTTTTTTTCAGCTTCAGGCATTTGCCAGTGGAATCCTTTTGTTTGTTTGTTTTGTTTTTAATGTATTGGACCATATCATCTGCATATAAGGATTTCCATAATTCTCCCTTCTTATTTATACCACCCCCTTTGTCTTTGAGTCTCTTACTACCCTAGCTAAATATGAAGTACTATACTGAAAAGGGGTGGAGAGAGTGGACTTCCTTGTCTTGCTCCAGATTTTAGTAAAAATGTTTCTAGCTTTTTGTTGTTTAGCATGATGTTGGCTGTGAGGTTGTTACAGGTTGCCTTTACTGTGTGAGCTATGTTCCTTGTGTTTTTAGTCTCTCTGGGGCTTTTATTATTAAAAAGAAGTTGGATTCTGTCAAAGATTATTTTACTTGCTTCTCTTGAGATTATCATGTGAATTTTGTCCTTGAGTTGTCTACTACTGTGAATTAATTCATTAATTTATATATGTTGATCTATCCCTGCATCTTTGGGATAAAACTGACTTGATAATGGTAGATGATATTTTTGATGTACTCTTGAATTCAGTTTAGCGGAGTTTTATTGTGTTTATTTTTGTGTCTTTGTCTATCAGGAAGACTGGTCTACAATTTTCTTTTTTACCATTTCTTTATCTGATTTTAGCTCTCAGAAGAATTCTGAATTCAGAGAAAGGTTTGATAGTATCCCTTTATTTCCATTATATGGAATAATTTGGAGAAGCTTCAGTTTCATCTTCTTTAAAAGTCTGGGAAAATTCTATGGTGAGTCCATCTGGACCTAGGCCATTATTTTTTGTTTGAAGTTGGTTTTTTTTAACTTTTATTTCAATCTTGTTTTGTTTTAATTTGTTATCTGTTCTATGCTTAACTTTGGTAGCACATGTATTTTAAAATTCATCAATTTCTTTTAGGCTTTCCAATTTGGCAGAATATAGATATATGCCCTCATGACTCTCTGGATTTCATTGGTATCTGTTATAATTTCTTCATTCTTATCTCTAATATTTTGGTCTTTGGGAGCTAATTTGGCTACAGATTTACCAGTTTTCTTTAGCTTGTAAAAAATTGGTGCAGGAGAATTGTCTGTATTCTGTCAATCATGTTTTAAATAAATGCT